>CM055899.1:44128204-44229836 GCA_029582155.1 Panopea generosa
TGAACACGTTTAAGTCGTCTGTGTGGTAGATTATTAAATAACGCTAATGTACTCTGGGTAATTTATTTGTCGTCTGCTGTCAATGTTATTTATCATGTTTGAGAACTGTTATTTAAAAAAATATCGATCACCTGATCCTTTTTATTTGTGTATGTACTAGTGGCTGTCATAAAACTATATACACATCTCCAATAACGATGATAGTTGACTCCACTTAAACGCATGAAAGTTAAAAACAATGACTGCGCATTTTCTGATTTTTATTTGTACACTTAGATATTGATTGGATAATAACACGTGTATGATATACTCGAAATATGTTGCGAGTATTTAGTTTATACTTATTTATTGCAGAGAAAGATTAATGCTTATTTGAACCTTCTCTCGATTCCGCGTCCTGGTTAGAACCTGTACTGCCTGTTGTTTTGATCTGGCGTGTGCGGCCTGCATCAGTCTATCCACTGCACTACCGCTTCGCTTAAAATATTGCTTTTTTTTTTCTTTCTTCGTATCTTTATTAAAAACACAATAGAAATGTCATAAAAATCACGTTTTATTTATCTGTTTCGTACTGCCTGATAAAGACGCACTATATGGTGCCCTTTATTTACAGAAGGACATAAAATGCCATAATAATAAAATAATACAACTAAACATCATACAACTAATTTTTAATTTAGTTTGAACCCCTCCAGAAGACAGGTATGGATCGTATATACGCTTTATGTAAGCTTACACTTTAAAACTACAGTTGTATATGAAGAAATACGATACACATGTTGATAATGGGACTGTACAGACAAGTCGTCATGTTTTATAGACTTAGTATAGTGTTCATTTAATGGCACATGCTTAATTACCTTAATCAATTAGTATTGATAAGTTTAATTAATTATGAAATGATGCGTGCACTATTAAGTAAGCACGCCCATATAGTTCTACAATATTACAAATGACTGTACGTTTATCTTAGAAACTCGATCTACGGAGATGTCTACATGGTTAATGGGTGTGATACTTAATCACTGAGCTCGTGGATGTCTTAATCGAAATAACCTTCAAATCTTCCCAACTTGGCACTTTGGTGAAGGCTCGCACGGTCCAAACACCGACGACATGGCTAGTCAGATAGATTACATTTAGATCACAAACTGGACAACTATAATATATAATGGCACTGATAATGATAATGGTGACTTTATTTAACGAGAAAGCTTACTTGGACTACGTCCAATCTTCCCTGATAAAAATATAGCATGTATATTACGAAAGTCGCATTAAATATCGTTTATACAAATCATTTTCCATCACCCACCCACCCACACGCACACATGCACACGCGCACGCATGTAGAGAGAGAGAGAGCGAGAGAGAGAGAGAGAGAGAGAGAGAGAGAGAAAATGCGTGTGTAGGTGGAGGTCATTAAAAGACAACGCAAATCCGCATTGGATCCACACACGCACACACGCGTGCGCAAGCACATACTTGATTATAACATTATATACAAATCAACAATACACGAAATGGCAATGTTGCCGACTGCATCATTTACATAAGTCTTTGAAGCTTAGATGTATTATTCAGTGCTAACGATCCCGTCTAAGTATTAGATATTTACTGATTGAATGCATACCAGTCCTAAATGCTATATTAAAATAATAATTTATCTCCATTTTAAGTCGTAAATGCAAATTTACATTGTGTTTTATTTATAATGGTGCTCCATACACGATGTGACACGGTGTTACCCTAGATGTTACACAGTGTTACCACTTGTGTATTGATGCATCAGCAGTCGGCGGAGGATGTCAAGATGTAATTGATTTTTGTTCTATAATAGATAAAATATGTTTGCATGCTTGTCATTCATAGAGAGACTTTTAAATATCCTTTGCTTTATTTTTTTCTCTTTTCTTTCCTTTCCTCTTTTCCAAAAAAGTATTGAAAACTGCTTATAATTGTAATATTATATCTTTTCGCCATTTTGAGCTGTTGCTGAACCGAGAACACGATAAAGCCGACAGCATTATTAATAAGTACCGTGATAATGAGTATAGAATTAATTACTAAAGGGGCCAGAAGTTCTCAATGACAATTGTGTTTTGTCGTTGATTTAGTATGTATAGCGTCAAACCTGGGCAAGCGGTCACCTCTATTGAGCAGCCACATTTGCTATTTCCCAATTATATACATAAACTTGCATTAAGCGGCAACCTGTCTTGAAATGCCACTTTTGCTAATTACCTTAACTTGCTACTGAATATTGTATGTTGATAATGGTAACGTGAATTTAGTATAAATTAAAAAAGGAAATTTATCCTTAAATAATTGTTATTCACTGGAAATTAGATATTACAATAATGTGTATGTAAACATGTTTAACACCTTTCTTATTTGGTATAACCAATTAACTTCTAGAAGTCCTTGGTATTGCTTAACATGTTTGTAGTTAAGACACCACACCAACATACATTTTTGTTCTTTTTTCAGCCAAGTTGAATCTTCCAAAAGACGAGAGCGATATTAGAAAGTCACTCCATAATTTGAGCTCTCCTAGACGGCAGTCTCCAGGCGGGAAAGTTGCACCAATCAGAGCACGTCATATGTATCACATGCCCTCAAGTGGCTCAAATCAGGCAATGGCTGCCTTTGACACATCCTCAAGTCAGCCAACAAATACCGCGTTTACTAGTTTGCAGAAACCAATGAACTTTGAAAACGGAAAAGCAGGCGTTAAGTCTTTCGGAAAGAAAATGTGGCGGGCACCTTCGGGTCAGCCTGAAAATGCACAAATGAGGCCATTTTCTCCATTTGGTGGCACATTACCTCCCTCGAAAATTAAAGAACAAGAAAAGAAAAGACACAGTCCGGACCCACCACCATTGTAGGGCATAAATTGCACATGTAGGTGTAAACTAAAGGTGGTTCTTTTATACACTTATTCAATTTCGGATTACCGAAAACAACAGTCAGCAGTTACAGGAATTCTCCAAATTAAAACGCTTCTTGTCAACCGCGAATTAAGAATTGCCTCGGATTTGACAACAAAAACTATTAATATTTGACAAATTGCAAATAAGTGACCGCCTTGTGATCGATGACAAAATTTAACGAGGAACAAATTAAATTCTTAGCTTAATATCGTTAAATAAATTACCAAAAAAGTGCAAATATAAACGGATATGGCGATATGAGAATCCGGGATCATTCGATTTTTTTAAAGGAGGTTGAATACACCGTTTTGATAAATTGAGAAAGTACGTGGGAACAAATGGCCAAACTAATATTATAGCCATCATATAATATAAAACGTAAGGAATTATCACGCCATGCACCATGCCACATAATCGTTTTGTAATTTGAAAACGGAAAGTGTAGAAAATGGGTTATTTATATATATAGATTTGGGCTAAAACAAAAATAGATATTGCTTTAGGCTACATAATCACATTTTTGCATTGTGGTATGAAAACGTGTTTTTTAACAAAAATGTCCAACGTGTAGCTCAGCTGCGAAACTTCTTTGTGATAAATGTGCCACCATCCCATCCCAGTGAGTGATGCGCCTTTCTATGTATCCAAAGTCACAAAGTAGACATTAAAATGAAATTTAGTTTACATGCAAACATCTCATGAACATAACCAATCACACGTGTAGCACATTGAATAATGGAACGAAGTACCTCCAACGCAAAGGTGTTGTTTCTTATAAAGATTACGTAGCTTTAAGCGATTTTTTAAGTCTGAAAGACCATAGAATTTTGCCGAGCACGTGTTACTGGTGTTGTTAGTAAGTGTTTAACAACTGACGTATAGCATAAGGCTGTGTTCAGCAACAACGAAAATAAGATAATATTGTCGAAATTATTTTCCTGGACACCGGCAAAATCTTAAACTAGCATGCAATCAACCAGACAACAAAAACTATTTGCAAACGCAGCAAAGTGTGTCAATTAGTGAAGCTGCAGTCGCGTGCATCCTGTGTTTATTTAACGCCAACCGGTGTGGGATATAACGATCTGAGAATATACATGCGTGTGAAATGGAATGTGAAATGCAATGACTCGGAAACGTTAATTTAGCGTTTGAATGACTCGGAAACGTTAATTTAGCGTGTAGTAAACCCGGAAACGTTTGGTGTGATGGACTCGGAAAACTTAATCAGGCGTGTCACGGACTTGGAAACGTTAATAAATTTAGCATGTGATGGACTCGGAAATGTTAATTTAACATGTGATGAACTAGTTTAGCGATTTAGCGTGTGTTGAACCCGGAACGTTAATTTAGCGTGATGAACCCAGAACGTTTATTTAACGTGAGATGAACTCGGAAACGTAAATTTAGCATGTGTTGATCTCGGAAATGTTAATTAGGCGTGTCACGGGCTTGGAAGCGTTATTTAGCACGTGATGGACCCGGAAACGTAAATTTAGCGTGTGATTGACTCGGAAACTTTAATTTAGTGTGATATGGACTAGGAAACGTCAGTTTGGCGTGTCGTGGACACGCAAACATTATAAAATAATGTTGCGTGTCGTAAACTTGAAAACGTTAATTTAGCGAATGAATGACTCGGAAACGTTAATGCTAGCGTTAGATAGAACCGGAAACGTTAATTCAGTTACAGTTATGCCATATGGATTGTGTCCATGAACAAATAATGCTATAACTCGGTATTAAGTGTGTGCTAAATTCGTGGATAATTAAATTGTGGTATGACAGGCTTGTTGAAATATAAATAATAAACTCAACATTAGTAATATGAACGTACCTAATTATATTTCAAGAATAGTTCATTATTTTGCCGATACTGAACGGATTGAGCAAATTTGATGTAAAGTCAATAGTTAGAATTTAGAAATCTATTTTTACCCTACTGTGATACTTTGATAAAAGCTGTTGTTAAAGACGCTGCATGAGTATGTGTTTTACACGCTGCATGATTGTTACAGAACTTACGTAACATGTGTGTGCATTATGGGTATGCCGTCTATCAGTTGTATTATTTAGTAATTTATATTTATAACATCATAGTTAAATTTAAAGTCTGGTCTCATTGTATAGAAAAATATTTTTTATTTTTACGCAAAACACAGCATTTCCGTCCAAAGCGCATGTGTGATGTTATGAGCATATAGCATACGAAGTTGCGTACAATTGTGATATTTATAATAACTTGTGATATTGTTTTTATTGTATTAAAGTTAGGTGTACATAGTTAAAGTATTAATTTATTTGTATGAAGTGAAAATGAAGACATTGGTAACGTCATTTCTTATATATCACCTGGGGTGATATTCACCAACCATTCTTAAGAATATTCTTAGACTTGAACTCAAGAACGAAATTTGAAAAAAATACACTTAGAGACCGTTTTTTTAAACAAAAATTTGCAAGCATGTAGTGACACCCATCATAAAGTCAAATAAAGCTTCGTAATCATTCTATCTGTCATGATAAACTAGATATCTAAGGTTGAACTTTTCAATTTTCAAGCTCAAGAATGGTTGGTGAATACGACCCCAGCTTTACCGTGATATACCTACAGTTTTTTGTCAATTTTACAGTCTCTTACATTTATACAATATGTAAATATACGTATTTGTAGTTCATTCGGAATCACAAGTATATCTGGGAGAGGGACAGACGAGGCTGATGGGGTGGGGATATTGTTAACACGAATTAAGCGGAGTGATAGTGTAGTGGCTGCTTACGCCAGAGGCTGCTAGTTCGATCGCCAGCTTGACCCGATACCTCTGGTGAAAATAAGCTTTAAGCTTTCTTCACAGTCGAGCTAAACTAAATTAGTATAAGCTTAACACGAGCTAAAGAGATCATATATACACGTTATATAGATATAACTATATTTTAAGTAGTAACGCAAATAATGCATCATCGCCAAGGGAACTTTTCAAGAGACGCATGGCAATTGTTTTGATTACTTTTCACGTAACACTTGATATAGTTCAATACTATCGTGTGTGGAAAGTTAATGAAAGGGGGTTTGGTATTTATTTTATAAAAAACAATGTCACGTGGAATTGTAAATTAGTTCTCAAGTGTTTTTGGCGATGGAAAAAAGAAACGGATAACTCTCTTGTATAAATTGATAGTTTTGTGTTATATGTTTAATACATACACTTAGTCACACTGATTTAACTGCTCAATAGCCGGCAAACACGGCAGTCTCGATACATGTTCATTCAACGCTAGTTTGGGCAGAAACGTGATGTGATGTACTTTTTTTTATTAGTATTATTTTTAATATAATTTAAAGACACCAATTTTCCTTTCTTGTTTTAGAAAGTTGAATAACTTTCATTTATAACTAAGAGTCATGTAATGACTAAAATATGTAATGTATGTTTCATAATTTTAATTTTTATCGATCGATCGTTCGTTCGTTCGTTCGTTCGTTCGTTCGTTCGTTCGTTAGAGATTCGTTCGTTCGTTCGTTCGTTCGTTCGTTCGTTCGTTAGAGAGAGAGAGAGAGAGAGAGAGAGAGAGAGAGAGAGAGAGAGAGAGAGAGAGAGAGAGAGAGAGAGAGAGAGAGAGAGAGAGAGAGAGTGCAAATGTTTAAACGTTGCCAATTTACTGTACGGGTTTGAAATGTGTACACTACATGACATGTTAAACCGACTGGTAGAGTTGTGTACAGTGTGTACTTTAATTCACTGTACGGGGGTTTGTACACTACAGGACATGTTTTTACACCTACTGGTAGAGTTGTGTACAGTAAGTATTTCAATTTACTGTACGAGTGTTTGAACACTACATGACATGTTGTTAAACCGACTGGTAGCGTTTGATATAGTGTGTATTTCTACATGACATGCATCTGTTCAGAAGTTGCAAATTCACTGTACGGTTGAGGAATACGTGTCCAATCAACGACACGTTGTCGTACGGCTGGTAGAGTTGTGTACAGTGATTATTTGTTAAAAAATTGCCAATTTATTGCATGGGTGAGAAGGGAGGATACATCAAAAGAAACGGTGTTTGAAGTTACGTGCAGTGTATATGTTCAAAAGTTGTAAATTTACTGTACGGGTTTGAATTGTATACAATGCACGAGACATTGCTTTAAGACTGGCAGAGGTGTGTACAGTGCATTTATTCATGTTAACATTTTAACTTATCATTTTATTGATACATTTATAGTTAATACAAAAATTCCACATCCATGTACCGTCTTCCACTTGTCTCACATTCAACACCATCGTACATTAATAAATACTTAAATGTAAACTGAACAGGCGTACCAATCTAATGCAGACATTGCAAATGGTGTCACGTTGATTGATTTATTAATTGAATATTTAGCGTCATTTTTATGCCATCGAATGCTAACAGACGATCAGCTTACCTAACCACTCTCTCCTTGGATCCTGAAAAGTTAACCAGCATCGAGCACACCCCATATCCGCAAGTAACTAATAACTTTCCCACTTGAATCAGCGGTGAGAGACGAATAACAATGAGACACAATGTCGTATATTAATCATCACGGTGACTGTTGCCGAGCGAGGATGTTCCACGTTGAAGGATATGACCATACACCCAAGGGTTGGTATCTATACAGATGATACTAACAATGACCTGATGGGATCCTGTCCTATTGCTGGGGCGCATGCTTCAGACAAAGTTGTTTTATGTACAGTAATGAACACAACTTATAGAGGAAAACATAAACGTATCACCAGTTGAGAAGTCATTTTAGTTGTAAAAAATAAGTACTTCATTTTTTTCAAAATCAATAGAATACTTTTTGAAATGTCACAAAACGATTATGATAGAGAAAATTCAATATAAACTTTTGTTAGATGACTGATCTGATAATTTTTTCTCCAGAAATTGATGCTTAAACCAAAAGTATTGTGTGCCAACTGCCTATATAAGGGTATGATGAAAGTTTTTATCACACCATTCTACATCTGTCAGAAGTTATTGCAAAATATCTAAATGTTTGCTGTTGATACAATACTAAATTGTCCCACATAAAGTAAGTTTTTGCTGTAAAATTTGTTGTCCTCGACAGATTTTCTAAATTAAAACATTGTGATTTACAATTAAAAGCATTGAACTCCTAAAACCTAACTTATAAATATGCCACTGAAAATATATGTATAAAAGGCAACATAACATTAGCTGCACCAAATGATTGAGCTCTCCTCAAAATAAAGAGCACCAAGGTGTGAAGCCCAAAGTACTTTAATATTAGGATGGACCTCAGTTAATGATCAACCACACCTTCATAGCAGACAGAAACCCCAATACTAAGTCATATTTAAGAACATAAAGTATGGAATATAGGAATCTTACATGGGTTTCAGGTATCGATTTGGTCCCAAGAGACAAGTGTATTGGCAAGAGCAAGCCTACGCCAACAGGAAGGAAGATTCACTCTACGTGTACAAAAAAAACAAATTAGCATATGGATGTAAAAAAATACATCAACAAATGAATATGCAGAATGAACCTAGAACCTTGATACATGCAGAATTGCAGAGTTTTAGCAAATTCTATAATATTATGATCAATCATGAGTTATAACCGGTTAGTATCAAACCTATCAATCATTGATTTTAATATGTTGGTCCTTAAATATTGCTTGTAGTTATTTACACTTTAATACCAGGACAACATTTAACTTTTATAGACAAAAAAAACAACACAAGTTATAACTGAACTTAATTCTTGTTTATTTGACTACACAACAGATTTTACAAGTGACAAAGATGGCTAAACCAGGATTGTTCCTTACCTACCTGATTGTTTAAAAGTATTTATGAGATGGGACAGCAAAACAAACACACTTATAAATAAATACACACAACTATAGTGACATATTGAATAAGTTTATTATCACATATAATTACCTTCAAAACAACTAGCATAAATCAGCTGGCGTATTTGAAAACAAGACTTAAAATCAGCCAAAAGTTTTACTCCAGTAAATGTTTTGCCATTGAACAAGCCGCGCACCTGCAAAACATATTTTGATTAACAACACACAACTCAATTTCATTGGCTGTCAATGACTGAGCATTTAAAACCAGTACCAAAACTAAAAACTTTTCTGAATATCGTAATAATTTTCTTAGTGACAAGAATCAAAACTGATATTATATGCTGTTTATTATTGATAATGGAACAACAGAAAGCGCTACACAAGTGCTACACAAACTAAACAGATTATATTTGCCTGTACCTCATAACAGTAGGAAAATGTATATGCGGAAAAAGTGTATTGCTCAAGGACACCAAACATAGCTATGGTGGAGAATTCTCTGATCATGGGTTCGATGCTCTACCAATGGAAAAAGATTTCAGGACAAAATGAAATGGAATAAATATAACATTTATCCGTTTTATGTGATTTTATTTAATTATTTCATATAATTCAACCACATTATCAATCTATAACAGATGTTTACACTTGCCATTCTGTTAGTCTTTAATATTACCCAGTCTTCTCGGCAATATTATTTCAAGAAAAATATCTTTTTTCATTCACTCAACATTTAAATCTATATCATAACGTTTAACTGTACCGGTCACTAAGTTCAATAATATAACTTCAGTTATAACTGTACCGATCACTCAGTTCAACAATATAACTAAGGAAACATCAGCTCCATTGCCAAGTCATTTTACAAGTCTCGATGATAAAGGGATATAACTCCAGTCAGATAATTGCACATATTCACTGTTATTCACTTCCTTCCTTTCTTCTTTCGCAAACTTTGACCTGACCCGGAGAATGCTGTAAATTCATCTTTATCCTAAAAAAAACAAAGAGGAAACAATGAGAATATACAGGTGAAACTTTAAAAGTTAAAAACAAAGGTCTTTATGCTGTGGTCAAAGTATTGCACGCAACACATCGTCATGTCATGATGATCATCTGTGTAACCAAAGTTTTTTTAAAAATCCCTCAATGTACGTCTAAGTAACAGACATGGTGAAATAAGTATACATGTTCATTGCAGGGAGTATCAATATAAATTATCTGGATTTTGGAAAACTTTAATTTCAGGAGTGCAAGCTGTAGAATAAGGCTGGTATCAGTAAAATTTTGCAATTACTGCCACAGCAAAGGTCCAGTGGATGAGGACAATAATGACACTAGATTAAGACCTGGTGTCAGTGTATGGTAATATAACTGGATGGGCTCTCATTCCTTTCCTCTGTAACACTTTTACTATCTCAAATAGGCTGGTAGTGCAGTGGAGAGAATGTTTGGCTATTCATGCCAGAGGTTTCCGGTTTGAGCCCTGATTAGACCCAATGACCAACACCCAGCATTTTTTACCTAGGAAATAAACTCAAGTATGATTCATATAAGTTCTGAGCTTACTTGGCAAACAGGCTCAAATAAATAACCACATTACCTGCTATATCAAGTCACTGGCTCAGTTTTATATAAATCCATGTCCCTATATTTGTAAATTAATTTTTAAGACAAAAACTATCAGTCATGAACTTTACACAGTGTTTCACTAACATCAACATATCAAGAACTTTTCAAAGACTTTTAAATAGTATTCTTTTTAAACATTGTAAAAAAAATTCTGTTAATGAAAGTTTTTAGGTGTCATTTTTTTTCGTATGAAAACTTTAGACTTACGAAAGGTAAATGAAATAAGCCCAGCGGCCGGTTTCCCTAAACATCTGTATCTGAGATTTTCTTCAGACAAAAATCTTAATTTCTCTAAATGACGACACAATTACACATTAAATGATCTTGAAGTCAATACGAGCCTTTACTCACTTCGCTGGTAAAGGTTGATTGGCATACTTAATATAGTCATAGCATATTAAAAAAGGAGTTGAATTTTTTTTTGGAAATGAGTTTAACACCATTTTTAACACATTTCAGGTTATACATGTATATGGCATATCCATTTTTACCGGTGGAGAAAAGCCTCAGACTGAGTAGAACCATAGTCCTTCTGCAACAAACTGGCAATCTTTCTCACATAAAGTTTTGGGGTGAGGGGGACTCATACCTATGACATTAACGGTGAGAGGTAATTGATCTTGAGATGGTGCCTTAGACCTCTCAGCCATGAAAAGACCCTAAATTGAGTTTAAATAAATAATCTTAAGTTCAGATGTTTAGTGAAACTGGTCAATATGATTGTTGAAATTATCTGAGTAAAAATATTCTGTATATTCAAAAACCTATACAAGTAGACCATTCAAATAGCTTAAATAAATAATCATTTTAAATAAAGAAAATTTGGTACCTCTGTGTTGCCATTCTCAACACGCTTTGGTGTTCTGATGAAGGTGATTGTGCCTTTTTTGTGGTTGTAATTTGGAATTCCCCTGAAATATAAGTATTTGTTCATGATTTAGGATGTCTTTCATCATCACCCACATATCTTACCTTTACAATTAATCAATTAAATAATTCTAAATTGGCACAGGTCATGGTCCTAGTATTGTCATATTGGCCCAATACGACTGTCAAATGACATATCATATCAGCATTGCTTTTTGGTAATAACCTAGTTTACATGATGTAAGTCAAGCAATTTTCCCCCAATGAATAGGCGACTACAACAGAGTTAATCAACAAATACAAGTGAAAAAACCTGGACAATTTTATTTCAGGAGTTGTATATACAAAATAATTTCTGATATCAGTAAAAGAAATAAAAGTTGCAAACATATTTTGACACAATTTATAACAAATAACTGAAATTGGTGACATGAAACTGAAATGGTTGGATAAATTAAGGTCTAGAACATTACAAGAATCAATTAAAATTTAGTTGGTTGCAGGTTTAATTACCGTTTAGGTGGAGCTGTGCTGGTCTCCTGGGCAGGAGCCTCGAGTCCTTTATTTTTACCATCTAACCTATTGCCAAGACCCTGGAAAGCCTGAAATATAAAGCATGCAAATAAAATATAGCTATATTCCTTCAATATTCTATAACAGACTATAAATCAGAGATTATTTTGTAGTTAAATCTTTTCATTCTGAACACACAGAATTAAATGGAAAATAGTAAATGTAGCTGCTTAAGACAAGTGGCTGCTTAAAAAGAGGCTACTGTTTACTCAGGTTTGAATGTAGTATCATAACCTGGAACAGTATGTTTAGTTTGCTGAAATCAGGCCCCCCACCAAAAATGGTAAAAAATCTGAAAAGGGCATAACTATTAGAAAATAATGCAATCAGAGTATGACAACATGGTGAATGTCCTACCAATCTTAATACTAATCACACATCTCAAATGTGGTTAAGAAGTTTCCTGTTAGGCTGACAAGATTTAAAACACAATGAAATGTTAAAGATATGTATTGAAATGGGGCAAAAGTCCTTAAATTCAAATTAATACTGTGCATGTTTATTTTATGTTGATGGGGGTCGTTAAGTTTTAACTGAATTGCTCATTTCTAGTAGTCTCTAGGACAAAAAAAGACAGTTATTATATCGATGTGGAATGTGGAGCAACTGCTGACCAGGTATAAACCCAAGTAAATATTAATCAGTGGACGTGCAAGGTGAGGCCTTAAAAAAATTTTTTTTTTGTCCTTTACCCACCTATCATTTTCATCTTGGTAGGTAGATAGGTAGGTAAATTATTATTCTATATTTTGTGTTTTGTCAGACATAATGTCTAATTACCTTATCTTTGCAGCACATTATCGTAAATGAGCTTCTCCCCCCCCCCCCCCCCCCGACAGAAATTTTTACAATAATACAGTCAAACCTTATCTTTTAATTTCATAAACCAGTAGCCACATCAGGCAATAGTTTTACAGTAACACCTGTGTTAGTGATCACCTCTGTTAAGCAACCACTTGTCATAAACAACCACAATTTCTATTTCCCAGTTTTATAAAAATCAACCTGTATTAAGCAGCCACCTGCCTTAAGAAGTAATTTTTGCTCTTTCCCTTGAGTGGCTGCTTAAGACAGGTTTGACTGTATATGAGAAACTGTTTATAGAGCACTGTAGGATAGAAAAAGTGTTGCCAGGGAAATAAACTAAAAAGGGGTATTCTTGTCACGGGATTTGAACTCGGATCGCCCAAGCGAAAATCTGCAGATACAGCAGAAAAGTCTTATCCATCATTTTAGCAACACAATAAAATTAATTATTTCTGGAGGAATGCAGTAAAATCATTAGAATGGGGGCAATATTATCGGGTCGATACCGGTAGGTTATGGACAAACAAACAATATTATATTTTAAGGCTTGATTCAAAGACACAACATTTCCCAACTAATGTCTTACCAAACAGTTTATCATGTCCAAAAACTAAACATTGCCGTAAACATGGAAGATGAACATATCTATTACTCTACCTTGAAAATGCTGTCACTGTCTATCTCGATATCATCGTCATTCTGAAAAATACAGAATAAACTTATAAAAGAAGCATCCATGCCAACTAAAACTTGTTAGTAGAATTGTTTTGGATGATCTAATAGCCATAGATTTTTATTGTAGCTTTGCGAATTTCTTAAAAAATAAAATAATCAACAGACAAAAGCTTTTTCATAAATAAATTTTACAGAAATGAGAATCTCTGATTACAATATTAACTTTAAATACATGTGGTTCAAATCAAACATGAAACAAGCGAATTATACAAATCACTTTCCACTGATGTTGAGAAAGACATTATCGTGGTTCTCCAATTGTTTATAACATATGATATGTTAAACAGATGATCTTATACATGTGTTCATTTATTTTCTATCTATCAAATGAGTTTATATAATGTGATTCTCTTATTGAGCATAATATCATTTTTGTCGAGTTGTATAATTGCCGAGTTGTATAATTGCCGAATTGCATAATTTAATAATAACTTAGAAGTAAAATTCTATTTATTACACAACTCAGAATAATGATATATACATGTATAACATTTAGTTTTTCAGGACTTGGTTTCACTAAACATCTCAAGTTAAGAATTTTCTCAACTCAAAAAATTCAATTTTCTTTAGATCATTATCCTCAAGCTCAGAACATGTTTTTGACTGACCACACAGAAGTCGGAACACATCTTAACCTTTTACTCCACAGATACGTGTTTTCCTGCACCAATCACAGAAGGCGTTTGAAAACACTTCCTGCACTGTTTTCCACTCTGTCAGTTAATATAAACGTAATTCACCCAATAATTCAAAAACTTTCTATATAAGAGGTGTCCAAAGGCATTTATATGAAGTAAAGGGTTAACTCATTGGTACAGGAAAACATGCAAAGTGATCAATGTATATGAAGTTAAAGTTTTATAACAATTTGTGTTGAGGAAAATCTGAAACTGAGATGTTTAGTGAAACTGCGACCAGGTTCTGCCTGTGAGAAATGTGATTCTATAAATAACATTTTGTATATATTGATTCTCATCAGTCATAATAACAATGATGTAATGCCTCAAAAAAGCATAATTTTAGCATGACAAATAAACATGACTTAGATGTTCTGCCAAGACAGAAAATAGCCTGTTATTTTAGGTATGAGAATAGAGTTATACAGAAACATCAAACAATTAAATGATATTACATTAGGCTAATATCAAAAATATGACATTGGTTATTATACTCCTGCGCCAGTGAACCATGTGATAAAATAATTTATTTATGTTTTTTTTAAATAATTAATTAAACATAGTACATGTATATGCAAGGATGAAAACTATTATTATCAATATAATCAGAATTGTGTTATAAAACCAATAACAAGAAGACACAAATATTTTTCATGTACTGCGCTCCGATAGCTCAGTCAAAAGTATGTTCCAAGATAGAATCTGCCCGGCCACAGTCTCATTATCATGTATCATGAAACTATCAGTAACTTACGAAGATGGGTGAGCGCGAATACTGGTTAACCTTCCAGGATCCCAGGAAAGAGTGGAAAGGTTAACTGATCATCTGTTAGCCCCCGATGGCATAAGAATGGCGCTAAATATTGCAAATAAATCAAACCAACAATTCACTTCAAGTGTGTCATACCTCCATGGCTTCTTCCTCCTTGTGTGCATGCCTTTTCTGTCTTTCCGGTTCCACATAGCCTAATGGTGGGGCGAAGTCCACCTGTAAATATAAAATAAAACTTAAACATGTTTGTATTTCCCTTTTGAATCAACTACAAATTATACAATATTTTGATTTCCAATAAATAATTTTTATATTTTTTAACATCATTTACACCCAAATTCCATCCATACAGAAATATGAAGTCTTGTTTCAAGACAAAGAGCATTGGATTACTGATTAACATAAATGAGGTTTGTAACATGTATACGTATGACTCTCCTTCCATAACGGACTTAAACAGCAATAAAAAAATGTTAAAACAGGGGATCATATGAATGAAATCTAATGATTTCTTGCCCAATTCAAAAGCTCACAGAATGAGTACAAATTTATATGTGTATTTTTAATATTGACATTTTTGATGTAACTACGGCATTGTGCATATACAGACATGTATACATATATACATGTCAATTTTAGCCTTGAACATATTTTAAAATAGGATTTCCAAGATATTATGATAATTTGAAATCAAAATACAAGTAGGTGACTAATAAACAACTTTGGAGTATAATCTCACAAACTACATAATAATAGTTAACATTGAGCAGTTTATACTAATTTATTTAAACTCAATTTCGACAACACTCTATCCATTACCCGACAGCCCCACTTAAACATTGTATAACATACATCAGTTTAGTATAGGTATTTCATTCATAAATTTGAAATTGCTCAAGAAAATATAGCATATCTCTCATTTAGAGATTGTGGTATACTTACATTCATATCACATTCGAGACTGTGGTGTACTTACATTCATATCATATTCAAGATTGTGGTGTACTTATATTCATATCACATTCAAGATTGTGGTGTTCTTACATTCATATCACATTCGAGATGGTGGTGTACTTACATTCATATCACATTCATATCACATTCGAGACTGTGGCGTACTTTCATTCATATCACATTCGAGATTGTGGTGTACTTACATTCATATCACATTCGAGACTGTGGTGTACTTACATTCATATCACATTTGCAACTGTGGTGTACTTAAATTTATATCACATTCGTGACTGTGGTGTACTTACATTCCTATCTTATTCGAGATTGTGGTGTACTAACATTCACATAACATTCGAGATGGTGGTGTACATAAATTCATATCACATTTGAGACTATGGTGTACTTACATTCATATCCTATTCGAGACTGTGGTGTACTTACATTCATATCACATTTGAGACTGTGGTGTACTTACATTAATATCACATTCGAGACTGTGGTGTACTTACACTCATATCACATTTGAGACTTTGGTGTACTTACATTCATATCTTATTCTAGACTGTGGTGTACTTACATTCACATCACATTCGAGACTGTTGTGTACTTATATTCATATCACATTCGAGACTGTGGTGTACTTACATTTATATCACATTTGAGACTGTGGTGTACTTACATTCATATCACATTCAAGACTGTGGTGTACTTACATTCATATCACATTCAATAATAGACACTGCATTTCCTGGCTTCGTCTCCAACACTTTCAACTCGTATATCTGAGAAAGAAAAATGTCAAAAGATTATTATTCAGATACAAATATACATCTAAATAGCCTTGATGTACCGCAAACTAAACTAAATACTAACTAATATTGAAACTTCATACATGGTAATTATCCTTTATAGTGTTAAATATGAAAATTGTATGTTAAAAAACCATTTCCATGACAAATCCTGACAGGTTTGGTTTATTTCAGCTTGTCAATCTGCCATTTTAAATATCTTTATTTTACATTGATTAAGCACAAAAATAAATGTTAATACCAAAGACTTTATTTAAGAGGCTGATTTTTTTTCTGTGTTCCTCCATTTATATATTTTTCATTCTTACTGCAATCTGTCTTAGTGAACTACAAAAACCAAAGTTACATGACAGACTTGAAATCTCAAACAGACTCAAAGTGTTGTTATACAAACTCAAAGTGTGACCATGACCTTTGAGGCACAGAGCTAGGTGTTACGTGTGACACATCGTCATGTCCTCTTGATCAATAGAGCCAAAAGACAAAAGTTACAGACCAGACACGCAACATCAAACAAATTGAAAGTGTGACCTTGACCTTTGGGTCATACATGCAACGCTTAATTATGTTGATCAACTGAGCCAAGTTTTTTTTTTAATTATCCATAGGTGACAAAGTTACAGACTGGACATGAAATCTCAAAGACACAGAAAGTGTTGTCAAACAAAGTTAAGCTGCGACCTTGACCTTTGAAGTGGGAGTCTGGGTGTTAATTATGACATGTCATCATGTTATGTTGATCATTTGTAGCAAGTATTTATAACATCAATCTCAGCATGACAAAGTTACAGGCAGGACACAAAATCTCACACAAAATCAAAATGTTGTCAAACAAACGCAAAGTGTGACCTTGACCTTTGAGGTACCCATGTGGGTCTTAGGTGTGACACGTCATCATGTCATTCTGATGAATTGACTTAAGTGTTTTAGAAATTTATTCATTGGTGACAAAATTACAGACTGGAGACGAAATCACAATCAGACTGAAAGTGTCATCAAGTTAAATTGTGAGCTTGGCCTTTGAAATGGGAGTCTGGGTGCGGCGCACGGCATGTTGTCATGTTATGTTGATCATTTGTAGCAAATATTAACAAAATCCATCAATGCATGACAAAGTTACAGGCCAGACACGAAATACCGGATGGAAGGATGCTGCAATTACTATATGCCACCCAAAAAATTTTTGGGGGCCTAAAATTTAATCCTCCCTCCCCTGACACAGCTCAAATCTTTGGTATAAGCCGGCTTAGGGTTGAATATGAGACATTCCATATATAAGAGGTGGGCACTCTACCACTAGACCACCACTGTGGTTTCTAACAACATAGCCAGAAGTGTTTAATCTTTAGAGGGTCACCGATTTGTAGCTTTATTTCATATTTTAATTTAAGAATTAACACTAATAACAGTATTAGCAATAATGTAAGTACACAGGGGGAATCTAGTTTTAAGAGATCAAGTAAGCAAGTTTCTGTCAGACTTCAGGTCTACTCAGCTTTGTGACCAAATTCTTCCACTGATATTTTACCTTTACAGAACTTTGATGTCTTTTAAAGTTTGCCAAACCGAGTTGAAAGAATCGTTTACTGTAAACATGTTCTATATTAATTGTGATCATTCAGTCTTAGAATCTTCATGGTAGAACCATTACAACATGTCAGAATATTAAAGACAATGCCTTGTTAGAGACAATACATGTGACAGTTCCTGTAAAGGGGGCTGAACCTACAGTCCAAATGGACATATTTTGCTTCCTTACATATAACTCTACAACTTATACAGCAGTACTTACCTTGTCATTGTATTTAAATTCAATCACATCGTCCTTGGTGAGACAAGCAAAACTTCTCAATGCATTCTCCAAACTTGTAAAAATTAAGGTAAAATATTCTGTGTATAAATGTTTTCAACACTGTGTTCAGTAAACATGTGATGAAGAAAATCCTGATCAAACCCAGGATACTGTATGTATAGATATTGCGATAACAATATAAAAACTCACATATGCATATATTATTATCATAATGTTAAAAATAAAAGATTTCTGATACACCATCATCTTCAAAACAAAAAATTGTTAGTGTAAAAATCTCCATGTTTATACCATTAGCACATAACCACATTATATCATACGCCATATCACATATATTTGTATGTACATGTTAGTTCAAATTCATGTTATTTTTTTTAATACTTAATGCCTTTAAAAATACAAGTATGTTTCTAATCTAGACATAACATGAGTGATAAACCAAGACAAACCTTTCTTACCTTGTTTTTCAATTATATTCCAACAATTTCATCATTTAAAATTACAAATTTAACTATTGCAGTTGAGAAATGCGGACTGATATAAATGATAGCAGATCTGGGATAAAAAAATATATTCAATATTCATAAAACTTTTTAGAATTTAAGTTTATATTTGTTGAATGTTTACAGCATATGTGCTACGGGCAGAGAAGTGCACCTTGAAGGTGTTCAGGTAACCGTTGACGATTGTCAATGGGCCCCTCCCTCGATGCATTCAAGTCGGGGATAGCGGCAGCTCTCTCTCTCTCCCTATAGACTATCAGTAATGATGTTTTTAACTTGTACATAATGGACCTGACCAGAACCCTCGGTTATGTGTCCTAGTTTAAAACCACTTCATGAAGATACCACTTATAGGTGATGTGCTTTACCGGAAGAAAAAGAAGAATGTTCAATGTTGTTTCCATACTGCAGATGCATGGCAAAATACCAAACTGATTTATACAATAATCTAGACTGATCTGCCTAGAATTATCCTCCAAATGCTTAACATAAATCAATTAAGCTACAAATGCCATTTCTGAAATGTTAAGTATGACCAGACTGGGGATCAAACCTCCAGTCTTCTGTATGCAGGCGACTGTTCTTAATCGCCCACCAAGTCGTACCCCTGCACTTTGAAGCTTTGAAATCAATCATAACAAGAAATTCTCGCTTCACTTATATTTTAATATAATTCAAAAGAGGAAGAAGAACACTGTGGTAATTTAAGGGCTGCATATCTTCAACTGAGAACCAATAAGATATATATATATATTTATCTATAAGGATACACTGCTTTAGGGTTGGAAATGTCCAGAAAATCTGTGTGCTGAGGCTCGAACTTGGCAAATGTTGCAATAGACAAAGACACGTTGTCCACCTGTATCAGATCTCCCTCCTGTAGCAGTAGGTTCTTCATCATCTGTAAAAACAATACTAACATAGAGGACATACATCGAGGAATTATATAGTGAAGGAAAAGCAATAGATTGAGTTTTTGTGAACGGTCTCGTATTCGCGCAAAATCTCGTTTTCAATTATCATAACTTCCATTCATCTCAGGAACACAAATCAAAATTCTTACATTGCAGACTGAGATTGTCATTTATCAATACCATTCCCATAAATTTGTGTTAAAAATTGTTGAAGTACCTGTGATTACACAGTTGGTATATTACAGTTAAAGTAACAACAAATTACGATAATTTTCCCTTCAAACCTCAATATTTTTTATTCAAGATCATTTTGTGTGATCAAAAAATGTTTGAACATCTAAGTTTACATAAAACTTACAGTTGATGTACAAGAAATCAGTTGCCTGTGAATTATGAATGATTAATTTGTAAATTACAAATCCTTCGTTTGCTATTTCATCAACATTTAGTCAGGAGATGCAAGTTTCCTATCCTTCTATACAAGTCCTTGCATACATGAAACAGGTCCAAATATTTTGGCAGGAAAAATAAATATGATATAAAGCTCAAATACCGGGCTCAAAATATGACTGTCGTTACAGTTTGAGTGCAATGACAAAAACTTCAGTCAAGATTAGAGTATGATGCCACATGGTAAGTCAAAATTATTTCTGCTTTATTCAAGTAGGTAAGTAAGTGTTCTTCTGAGTCCTGCATACATGCACTCATTGTAATATATTGCATAAATTGTATGACAGTAAAAAACAAGAGTTGTCAGAAGACCAACAAAGCTCGCCTCTAGGTGTCTAAGTCCAAAAAGGGCCATAACTGTGCCAAAATGCAATCCAGAGTTATAGTTCTTGTCTCTGTGTGTTCCATTGATGATGGTGAACACACATGCAAAGAATCATTCACATCCAATGAGTGGTTGCATAGATATGTTAAACTTAAACGCAAAAGTGTCTACAGATGACGCCGACGACGACGCCGGGATCAAGACAATAGCTCTCCTTGGACTTCGTCCTGGCGAGCTAAAAAATAATGTTTATGTATAAAGCGAGAAGATATACACTTTACGATTTGAACAGTGAGTGGGGGATCATGCATGCGTTATTAATTTGTGAATTTGACATGAAGCATCAATGGCATTCAGGACATTGTGACAAGCGTATTTATTCAATGTGGCATATCAATGGAATTTGCACAGATTATGCATTTTATATTGTTAACAATTTGTTAAATGTATGAAATATGAATCAATTTGAATTGTGTCAACAGTGGTAAAATCATCATTGTGCAACCTTTGTGGTTATAATCGGTTATGGGTAGAAAGATATCAGTAAAAATGGCATATAAAAAAACTGTATGCACGTACAGAAGTTGTGTAAAGCTGGTACATTTTACCCATACCCATTCAACATTGCCAAGAGACATTCATATCAATACACTAGAACAATGAAAACAAACAGACCCAGTATGGAATGTATATTCTCCCTTCGTCAGCCACAAACTCAAGGACGCCGCAGTGTGTCTGTCTTTTTGTCTTCTTGTTGGTGAGTTTGAATAACATTGGATACTGTATGTGCAGTCGTGCTAAAGTAGAAAATCGTTTGTTACAAAAATTACAAATTCAAAATCTCTATTTCACATATGTAAACATTTTTGTGTTTCATGTATATTTAAAAAATTGAGTATCAATTATGAGTATTAAATATGAGTATTAAAAATAAGTATTAAATATGAACATTTGATACAATATTTGTTTTTTGCTAGCACCATATTATAAAAAAATTTGGAGAAAAAAAAATCTAGAAGACAATACACCATGAGATAAAATATATGTATCAAATGACATGGTAGAAACTGGACACTTAAAATGTTAAAGCTGGATTGAGACTTTTTGTTTAAAAGGAAAAAAATATTAATTTATACCGATTTATTTTAACCTGACTATGAAGTAAACTCAGAGCTGCAGTAAATCACTATTGAGTCCAAGTCCTCAGTAAAAACAGAAATTAGTGTTATTTATGAGAGGCCAACCCGGGTTCAAACTCATAACCTCTGGCTTGATTTACATCCTATCCACTACACCACTGCACAGCCTCATAGACAAAATAATTAAAAATGTGTTCCAGAGGTTACCGGTAATACTGGCAATTGGATCTGCTTCCATGAAATAGAATATTGATGGACATTTAAATGTGTCAGTTTGGTATACAGGTACTAACATTTATAGTTTTGTAGATAGAATTAACATTAATTTAATTTATTGGATATTGGTCAAAATGTCCACGCATTGAAACGGTAGCAGTAAAACTAGCGGGATGTAACTCAATAATGTTGTTGGACTGATGCTTCATCCCAAATTGTCGTGCATCAAAAATATGCATTGGTCATAATTTCCATGCATCAAAAACAGGTCAACTAGAAATCTTGCGCATCAAAACCCAAGGGTACACGTCACTTGAAAACCCTGAATTATATAACTACAACATGATAAATGAAATTAGTGGGGATACAGGGATTATATATTTACAGTAGAACTTTGTTGGATCGAACACAGATGGCCGGAACACCACATATAGCGCGAACCACTTATTAGGTTACAGCCAAATTCCTATTTCGATGTATGTACGTGTATGGTGTGATGTTAAACAATACTTGGCTTGAACAACCATAAAGTCAAACTATTTTGTCCTGTCCCGTCGTGTTTGAGCCATCAAATTTCTACTATGCAGGAATTTCTTCTAGACAAGAATAAAACAATGGAACTTACTCAACTTATCCAGGGCCGAAGGAGGCATGATAACTGAAATATAAACAACACACCATGATATCACTCAATCAGTCTGCTATATTCCAGTATACAAACATGAGGTGAAGATAACAATTTTTTTAATGAGTTTTAACGTCATTTCCAACACATTTCAGATTATGTAGTAGTGTATATTCAGTTTTTTGGTGAAGGAAGACCTCAGAATGAATCTGAGAGAACTACTGTCCTTCCAGAAGTAACTAGAAAGTTTTTGGAGCGAATGTAACTTGAAACCTTCAGCTTAGAGGTGAGATGTACATTAAGTGATCTTGAGATGGCGCTTCAGACCACCTGGCCACAGTGGGCCTAAGATTACAAAATACAACTGATCTTAAACACCTCTCATTTAACGTTGCCGACTGATATATACATTGTTGCTAAACTAGCTGCAAAATCCCAAGTTCAAGGCACCATTTGATATTTATCAAACTTTACCAGAAAAATAGCAGTGAAAACAGTGTTTATCAGTCACTTGCAGTAACCTTGTGTGTTGGCCGAATCTTCTTAAATGGGATGATTTTGTTTTGATATGATATTGTAATGGGGCAAATGTTCCAGAATTTGTAAATTACTAAATTAAGATATATGAGAACTTACTTTTGCCACCTCTTTCTACATCCTCCCTATCACCTAGCATTGTAACAGAGAAACATCGATATGTCTCATTAAAATTCCTTCCTGGCATATCCGGGAACACATTACGACCAAACTGAAACTAATTAGAAAAGGTTGTATTAAGTTTAGTCACGACCACAAAGGAAATATTATGGAGAAAAAATTTGTACTTTTTTCTCTCTTTTTTGTATAATCTCTGGTTGTTGAAATGTGTTAAGCATTGCTTTCAATAATTTTTCAGCTCTATCGCAACTGTGTCTACTTGAGACAGTATTCTAAACACTGCCATACTGGAGTATCATGCTGCAGACACATTGTAATATACCCCACTCAGTCATATTATATTGATACCAGGCCAACCTGACCTACCACTATCCTCTTAATGCTGAGAGCGAATCAAGGAAGCTTAAGATGTTGGAAGACATCATTGTCAACAACATGCGACACCCTGATAAACACTACAATTTCACTGACTAATTACACGGGTTCAGAAGATGACAGAGCTGCAAAACTCAGCAATGAGCTCGTCAGAGCACTGGACCATAGGAAACAGCAAGACCTTGACGTTCTACATTTCAGTAAAACAGTCGACTGTGTACCACACAGTCATCTGCTCACCAAGCAACACCACTATGGCACCAAGGGCCATACTCTGAATTGAATTGAAGCCTTCCTCACAGGTTGCACACAGTGCATGGTAGTTGATCGTGGTGTCCCCAGGGAAGTGTCCTCGACCCCATTCAATTCTTCATCTTCATCAACAACTTACCACTACAGGTCTCATCAAAATCAAGACTATTTTCAGATTACTGCATGGAAATCCTCACTTTACTGTCTATCTCTACAGGATGACCTGAACAAGCTAGCAGAATGGGAGAAATGCTTGGGTATGAGCTTCCATCCAGAGAATTGCAGCATTCTCAGTGTCCGCTGCAAGAGGACCACAATCACATTTATATGAATACTTCTTGAAGGACTGCACACTTGAAACAGATTGGACAACAAAGAACCTCTGAGTCCATATATCCCAGAACCTCTCATATTGACAAGACTAAGAAGAAGAAGAATGTTCAGCACTCTCAGCAATGAAGAGGTAAAGGTATGACATACAAAATACTTGTGCAACCAAATCTAGGATCCATACATCAAGGACCAGACACATAAACTGGAGATGGTACATAGGAGAGATGCCAGATATGTGACCAAAAGATATCACAGCACTAGCAGTGTCTCCTCAATGTTATACCACCTGGGATGGGAGACATTGGAATTCGTCAGACCGAAGCCCAGCTAACCATGATGTTCAACACCACCAGGGTCATTTAAAACTCTTGCCCGAAAAACTTGGTTACTTCTCAGAATTATGCAGTTGTATTCTGTTGAAAATTCCCAGCTAAAATAACTTCATTAATGACTCATCTTTATATAAATATTTTGTAATTTCATTACAATCATACCCCACCCACACTTTCTATATGAAATTCTATAATTTTCAACTAATTTCGAGGAATTTTTAAAACAAGCCTTACATCCATATATACCACACTTCACTACTACTATTAAAAAAAGCTCTTGAGCTCTTCTTACCATTTTAAAAACTTCGTAATTTGTGAGTTTCCAGAAATATCAATGTGACAACGCATAACAAAAATTTAACGGAAGTTGACAAAAGTTTCCGCATGCGTATTACAATATTTCTATTTTTAGTTTTCAAAATGTTTCTTAACAAAATTGGAAAATCCAATATTTGGACCAATCAAAACTTTCGTTTTATCTCGAAGCATTATGATATAACGCTTCCGGTTACTTAGTCGCGCCATAATCAAAACAACAAAATTATCCAAATAATGAATGATTGTACAAATAGAAGATAATTATGTTTGTGAAAGATTTTAGAAAAGATTTTTATGATGTTATACAACACCAGGTAGTGAATTATTTAAACAATGAATCTGCAAGTTAGTTGATAGTCAATATACCGATAGACCGATCAGACTTTCAAAAATTTCTTTCTTGCCATTTCATGAGTTAGTTTTGCTGTTTTGTCATGACTAGAACATCGGCAAATGACAGTAAAAACATTAAATCCAAATATATCCAAAAAAGCATTTTAAAAGGCTGTTATTTTTTGTCCTCGGCAAAGTAGAATTGTGTAGCGCAATTAACACATTGAAATACTTCTGTGGCCAATGGAAGCTGTAGGGGAAGATGGCAGATCTGTCCTTGTGTAGTTGAGTTGTGTTGAAGGTACCTATTGTGAATTTTCCACTAGACCATATGTAATGCGTTATTAAAGCATTGACAGCTTGGCTTGGTTCCATGCTTTGGCTGCAGTCCAAGTTCAGAAAACATCTGACTGGTGCCTTAGGTTATTCAGTAGTGGCCTTTGATATACCTAGCAGCACATCAATTGATAGTGCAACATATTGCAAAAGAGCCTTTTAAAAAAAAATTATTTTGCAGATCAGATATCCAAATAATAAAAAAGGTGTCCATTCACACCTTATTTAATCAGGCTAGATGCTGTCTACCTCAAGTTGGGTGATAGCTGCTGCCTGTGTGTATGGATTCTACACTGTTACAGCATATTCAAGTATTGGCCTGCCCAGTCTCTTGTTACAACTGCTTTAATATCTTGTGGGCACTTGGTCAGGTTTCTTCAATCAGACAAATGCAAGACTTGCTTGTTTCTTGACTGATGTGACAACATTAGGATTGCAGGATAGATAATTCTGAAAGTGTTGCTCTAAAGAAGCGTTACTTCTTGGCCACTCTGAGTTTATAACCATGGATGAAGTAGACTTTTCTGGATGATTTCTTTTCTGGAAGTGTGCATGAAGAAATCATAAACTAATCTTTCTGCTAGTGTTTGAGCCGGTCAAGATCCTCTTGTAAACAGCTGTGTCTGCTGCAGTGCTAATCTTGCATCATCTGTAAACAGTCTTGTCGCAGAACTGATCCTGTCTGGCTAGTTGTAAATGTACAAAAGAAAAAGCAGCCCGAGAACTGCATTGAGGGATACCAGAGGTCACAGGTGAAGAGGTAGAGACATTTCCTTCTACCATGACCTGTTGACTTCTATGGTTCTGACAAGAAGTTCTCAATCCATTTAAATAGGTTTCCTCTGTCAGATGCCATAATGTTAAAGTTTGACTTTGTCCGATGTTGAAAGTCTTGCCCTTACCAAAGTCAAGGAGCATCGTTTCTATCAGATATGTTCTCCATCATCTAGTGAAGATGTGAGATCCTGCAGAGTGAGAATAAGCTGGGACTCGCAAGATCGTTTCTTTGTAAAGCTGTGTTGTTGGTCTAACAATACATCATGTTTGTCTATATTTTCATGATTTGTCTGTGTACAATGTGCTCAAGGATCTTGCGGCATGCTGATGTCAAGAGGACTGGCATGCATTTTGCAGATATACTATGGTCATCTTTCTTGCAGATAGGGGTTACAAAAGATTGTCCCCAGTTTTCTTTCAGGAATCTGGTTGTGATACAGTCTGGTACTGATGCCTTGTGTGGGTTTGGGTTGAGTAGGAGCTTCTTTACACCTTCTGGTCCAATGCTAAAGTTAGGTATACTTAGGTATTGGTTTCCTGTCAGAAACAATAGTATCTACTGTCATTGGGAAGTGTGGCTTTGTTCACTTTTATTCCGACTGAGCCTGAGTCTCTGGTATTATATCGGCAATTTAACAGCCAAAAATAATTGCTTAAAACATACAACAAAAATCAGAGAAGCAGGTGAATAACTTGTATTTGTAATCAAAAGTTTGATAATAAATTATGTACCAGATTTTTAATAGCCGTGTATAAGTTTTCCTCATTTGTTTAAACATATTCTATTGCCAAGTACAATTAGGCCGCAAGTTTATAGTGAAATTGTCATGGAAGAATCTGCAGGTTGGCACAATAGACCATGGACTGTGATGTGTGTTGATGATCTTAGATGGTTGATTGATGGGTTGAGATGGTCTTGTAGATTTGTTGCTGTGACGGTGCTGATGTGGTCTTGGTGTTACTGGGATTCTCTAGTTGGTGCTGGTGGAGTTCTCTCTGGGACACACCCAACAACATCCAGGGTTAGGTATCCCTGCTGTCTGCATATCATTGACTTAAATATAGAGTAAGCGAGGCTTCTGTCAAATTTCTTTAATATTGCTGCCATATTTTGTATGCTGACACTGCTACTGGGAAACTAGATAGTGCCATCTGCAAAACTGCTGAAGTGGTGGCATGTATCTGTAGAATACATAGTAGATCCAAATACTGTTATATATAACTACAGGTTATTGCAAAATTGACATATGTTTGCCTTTGGGATTATTTAATGGGAGCCCCTCTGGGAGTTTGGGCATGTTCGCTCAACTTTGGGATGACATGAATCACCCTCATTGCATGTTTACATGTTTTGCAGTTGTTTGCTTCCTTTGTATAATTTACAGATACTGTCTTGAACACTTGTATTTAAGTGGATATTTCTACCATTGATTATGTAAAACTTAACCTTATAAATTTTGTAACATTTCAGAGAGTATTGGTTTTGGTGGCATTTGATGTTGATGCTCTATGTGCTTGCAAAATACTTCAGGTACGTTTACTCTTACAATCCTTTCGTTTTATTGTGAAACATTACTGGTCATGGTACAAAGCAGTCTACCTGATCAGTGATAATACTAATCAGTGTTCTAATAGTCAAGCTAAAGCCAGAACTATTGACACTTGTATAAATTATCATAGGACAAATCACATTTAAACTGAGCATGCCTGTATATTTTTTGTTGTTTTAATTAAATCATATTTTTTATTAAACATTTTTTAAAACAAAATTAAAAAGTGAAAAATTGAAATTAAAAAGTGATTTATATCATTTTGTTGGAGATATTGTTTAAAACCAAGGTTGCATTATATTATTTTACTATGAGACTGTACTATTTTTGTTTCAGACCCTCTTCCAATGTGATCAGATACTATACACAATTGTGCCTGTATCTGGGAAGGAGGAGCTGGAGAGAGCGTACATTGAGAACTGTGAAGGGGTAGGTTAGACACTCTCGGAAAGCTTCGTTTTGTCTAATATATCATACAAAAAATGTTCTAAATTAACACATGTATATCTTATATTGCTTCCAAATATTCTTGAAATGTTATTCTAGGTTTTATTTTCCTGCAAAATTTATGTGATTATAAACTGTTTTAAATTTGTTTATTTTACATAAATTGTGAAACAAATTCTTACAACTGAGACAAGTCGTGCTAAAAAAATTTCTGGGTAAAACAGATAAAACATGTGATGATAAATATTTGTCTTATATTACTGACAGATAAAACATGTGATGATTAAACTTTTGTCGTATATTACTTACTGACAGTTAAACGTGATGATGATAAAACTTTGTCTTATATTACTGATGGATAAAACATGTAATGATGATAAAACTTTGTCTTATATAACTGGCAGATAAAAGATGTGATGATTAAACTTTGTCTTATATTACTGGCAGATAAAACAGGCGATGATGATAAAACTTTGTCTTATATTACTGACAGATAAAACATGTGATGATGATAAATTGTGGAGCTAATATAGACATTGTCGAAGTGCTGCAACCTGAAGAATATATTAAATTTTATATCTGTGATAGGTATGTAATGTTCAAATGTTATTTTTCTAGAGATGAACCAATACATCAAAATGTTATATTTTGGAGATGTACCGTCAAACCTGTATGAGGGGTCACCTCTATTAAGCATCCACTTGCAGTCACATTTGCTATATACAATTTTTATGCTTCCGTTGCAAATTCACCTGTATAAAGCAACAATATTTCATTCCCACTGCAATTGACCTAAATGAACTATATAGATTTACTGCATTTCATTTCCCAATGAAAAACACTTGCAGCTAGGCGGAACTAAAAGGACTACCGGTAGTTTGCATGTCATTGGTTGCACAATTTTGTTTTGCTGGTGAGATGTCACGTTGCCGCTAGTTTCATGTGACGTTTGCCGTAAGTTGTCTTACAAATGCGTGAACTTATTCAGTATGTTGAAGTCGCTGTCACATTCATGACATTGACTTGTGATTTAATGCGTTAAATTTGCTTTTTAAATATCAAAATTACAAAAATAACGTAATAGTTTCATCTAAACATCACAAACATTAAACTGACCTAATGTTTTTCATCACCCAATGAAAACTCAAATTTTGGCTTTAAATCCTTAATGAAAAGGCCACTTTTGCTCATTCCCTTGACTTGCAGCTTTAGACAGGTTTGATTGTACATCAAAATTTTAAATGTTATATTTTGAAGAAATGTATATGAATGACATATTTGAAA
This sequence comes from Panopea generosa, assembly GCA_029582155.1. Lineage (NCBI taxonomy): Eukaryota > Metazoa > Mollusca > Bivalvia > Adapedonta > Hiatellidae > Panopea > Panopea generosa. The sequence goes on from CM055899.1 coordinate 44,157,800, forward strand.
GTATGATTGATTGAATATTTATGGTCATTTTTATGCCATTGAAGGCTGACAGACGATCAGTTGACCCAACCACTTTATTCTAGGATCCTGAAAGGTTAACCACTACTCGATCACACCCCATCTCTGCAAGTAACCAATAACTCACTTTAATCAGTGGTGAGAGATGAATGACAGTAAAATGCAACGTTGTATATCAGTCATTGAACTCACAACCCCTAGATTGGTAGTCACACATGCTACAAACTCAACTAATCTGGGCCCGGCTAAATTTGAAAGAAATGTATAGAATTATTATATTTGAGAGAAATGTTCATCAAATACTATACTTAAGAAAAATCTCAATCAAACGTAAATGTTTTGAGAAATATACATCAAATGTTATGTTTTGAGAAATGTACATCAAATGGTATGTTTGAGAGAAATGTACATCAAATGTTATGTTTGAGAGAAATATACATGAAGTACTTTTTTGTTTTATTGAACAACCCGTGCTGCATTTGCTACATATTTAAAACAGAGAAATGAACTTAAAAGTTTATAAAATAATGTGCAACAAATAATTCATTTGTGAGAATAACTACACTCATGTATTAAGCAAGATTGGGATAATCAGGGTTTGCTTTAAGTTTTGGAGTAGGAGGGTCAAATAAAAAAGTAGGAGGGGTGGGGTCTGGGGGTCCTCCGCACAAAACAGAAGAAATTCAGCTGAAAATAGCCGGGTTTCCAAGTAAGAATTGTCGGTGGGGAACTCTGGTCCCCAGCTTCTAATGACAGCCCTGGATAACTAACATTATTAAAACCAGAGTCGATTCTCAACAAATATTAAATTAAAAAGTGTTGGTTTAATCTTTTATGATACATGTGTGTTACACCCGATATATCTTAAATATACATTTTACTTTCGTGTTACATAAGCAGCCATTTACCATACTTGGTGGTAGACGGAGGCCTCACAATTTTATATTAATTTGTTTAAACATCTATTGATATTTCTTGTTCTGTTGCAGTCACCGCCCTGTAGATGTTCATAATGTATACAACGCTATTCAAATCAGATTATTGATGCGGTCAGAAGAATTGACACTCCCAACTTATGATGAAGTATTCAGAGATGAGGATGATGTATGTTACAAAATCTGTCTTATAGAAAATTATTTATTCCTTGAATCTTAGTTTATACTAATTTATTTTAGCTTGATTGCGATGTTAGTTTAGAGCTTATATGAACCGCTCTCGAGTCCGCTTCCTGGGTAGAACCAGTACTGACTGTTGTTTTATAGGAGGCATTGGGTCTAGCTAGGGATCATACCCGCAACCTCTTGCAGTGAAGCTTACCAATGTATGAAATTTGTCCTGACTTTAAAAATATGTGAGTGACCGTCATGCTATGGTTGGCGACTTGTTTAGTTATGCCCACACCATTTGAAGAATGGTGAAATACTATTAAGTGTTTCCCCAGTTCGTCCGTTTGACAGTCTGTTAAATAATTGATTTTGATCAATAAATAGAAAAGGTCTATCGATTAAATTGACAAAGACAATATGTTTATTCAATAATTTGGGCCTCTGGCCCATAATACAACATGTATAATAGAAAAATAATCTGTATGTAACAAGACTAATTATAGAATATATAATAATGTTATAACATGATATAAATGTATAAAATGTTCCATCAATTCACTTACTAGTAACAACTTATGTCAGTTAAACATTGAGACAATTTTTTTTCGTGTTATTTTGAAGGAATCGTTATCTTTGTTAAAAATGAAATGTATAAAAAAAAAAAACACTTACATAACATACATAACAGAATTTTAAATTGCATATATATATTAACAACTAATGTAAATTTTTCAATATCATTTTGAAAGAATTGTTGTCTTTTATTAAAACCTCAAAAAAACAAATTTACAAAGTTGAATAAGATTTTCTTCTCCTTTTTTCATTCATTTTGTTGTTAAACACGGTACGGTGTTTGCCAGTTAGTATACCAAATTTGTTACTCAAACCCAAATACAATCAAACATGCAGAAGCAGTCACCTCTATTGAGCAGCCACTTGTCTAAAGCAGCCACTTCGCTATTTCCCATTTCTATGCTAACAGCATATTAACCTGTATAAATCTGTCTTAAAAGGCCACCTTTGCTAATTCCCTTGAATGGCTGCTTAAGACAGGTTTGACTGTAACAGTTACATTTCATAACATTGTGGTATTCATCTTCATTAGATTGACACAAGGTACAACTCCTCTCCAAATATGGGATGTTATTGTGTCTCCCTGTCTCTACATCTAATTAATACTTTGTTTGTACCTGTATAATTATAAAATACACATCAAGTTCCATATTTGTCTGCATTAGTCCAATTTTAGTTTTATTGCCCCTTTTCAACTTAATTTTCGTTTTAAAAATTGGTTTCTGATTAATAACAGAGGCATTTGTGCCGACAGATACAACATTCTAATTTGTTTAAGTTTAAGAAATAATTTACTGAAACTTGTGTGGAACAAACTATGTATAATAAAACAGATCTCAGGTTCATGTAGTTGTAACGTTAAATCAGATAAATATTTGCTGTCTGTTTGTGTTCCAGTCTGACGAAGATTCTGGAAACGATAGTGATGGTTCAGAGCGGTCTGGGAAACGTAAACGATATGATGATGCTGCTATAGAGAGACGGATGGAGAGACGGAAATGGGACGAAAACAGGTCTGAATTTCTTGAAAAAAATAATGTTATTTTACAAGCTCTTAGACACCGCATGCGGAAGGTCGTGGGTTCGATTCCCGGCCGGGTCATACCAAAGACTTTAAAAATGGTACTAAAAGCTTCCTCGTTTGGCGCTCAGCATTTAGAGGACAGTTCTAGGTCTGGTCGGCCCGGTGTCAGTATAATGTAACTGGGTGGGATATCATACCACGTGTCTGCGGCATGATACTCCAGTGTGACAGCGCTCAGAATACTGTCTCAAGTAGACACCGTCGCGATATGACTGAAAAATTGTTGAAAGCGACGCTAAACACCATACAACAACAACAACAAGCTCTTAGGCATCAGATTTTCAAAATCTGAATTTTTTAATGACCTTTAAACATTAAAGTGCTATCAACATATGTAAATATTTGTAATCTTGTACGAAACGTTTCAAACATGTCTGATGATGATGCATACTTGATTTACAATTGAGTTATAAAACCAATTTTAATTTTATCCAGTTTACCAATCACAATAGTAAAGTTCTCATCAATTCTGAATAATTTCAGACAAGCATTTTTAAAACTGTCATGATGTTTATGACTTCTGTCTCTTTTTTTATTTCACAGAACGAAGGTTTTGTTTGACTATATGCAGTTTTCCACGTACGGTACCTCAGTAAGTATACATTTACATTTGTTGTTTACATAGAATTTTGCGAGCCAGTTAAAATATGATATTGCAGTAATAAAATATGTTACACTAATTTGTCCATTGTGGCCAACCTGTCCAAGTCACTGTCTCTAGATCATTAACTTCTTTATCCAATTGTTATACTTGTAGATCCGAGCCCAGTTTTGTCCACCATATTTTGAGTAAGAGATTTATTTACTTGTGGAAGGATGGGGTCCTCCACAGCTGACACTGTCATCTAATGACCACTTGCCTCTAGCCACTTGAGTTGTGGGTTTGAGCCCAGCTCAGTCTGAAAACTTTATGTGAGAAAGTTTGCCAGTAACTTGCGGAAATTAGTGATTTAACTCAGATTCGGTGGTCTACATGTGGACTGTCCACCTAACATGCAGAAGGTTCAGCACAGGTTGAGTCATACCAAAGACTTTAAAAATGGTATGAGAAGCTTCCTCACTTTGCTCTTGGCATTTAGAGGATAATTTTAGGTCCAGTTGGTCCGTATAGTGTGACTGGGTGTGGTATCATACCATGTGAATGTGTCATGATACTCCAGTGGCAGGGCTAAGTATACTGTCTCAAGTTGACCGTTGTCATTTGACTGAAAAATTGTTGAAAGCAATGCTAAACACTATACAACAACATCTACTTAGATTCATTCTCAGATCTGCCTCCATCAGTAAAATTGGATTTGCTAAATATAACCCGTCATGTGTTAAAAACTGCATTAAACCCCATTGTGGAGGACTGATAATACTTTACTGGGATACTGGTAAATATGTTTATATGCATGCACTTTGGGTTGTCGTCCACCTATATCACTTGATATCTAGTATACTATGTTGCAAATTCTGCCTTTAATACTTTATTCACACAGATAAATACCATGTTTACAGCATGTTAATATATCTCAACATCTACAATTATTCTAATGTTTATAAGAGAAATTGGCAGATTTATGATATTGCACTAAATTGTTCCATTGATAATTTTTTATCAGTATGGTTAAATTGCCATATATATTTATAGACAATTAAATTATGATGATTAAATTATTATGTCTGTCGCGCATATTGTTATTTGAGATGTTAAAAAACACAATGTTTTGCTTCTATTCACAACAGTCTGCATTGCTGATGTTTGAGTTGGCATGGAAGATGTCTAAGGATTCCAATGACCTACTTTGGCTGTCCATTATCGGGGTCACAGATCAGTATATCCATTATAAAACTCCACGAGAAAAATATATTGAGGATGTGATGGCATTACAGTCACACGTTTCTCGACTTAATCACAGGTATTTTATCACCGACTATAATGCTTTTATTTTCTATTGTTATACATTTAGGTTAAACATTCAGTATATTAAATTCGAAAATATGATATTCATGTTTGAAATGTGCTGTTCAACATGTACATTCACACCATATCATTTGGTTTCAATATGCTCCTTTCCATATCAAACTGATGAATCTTTTCATTTCCAAGGGTCATTGGTTTGATCCTCCGCCACAGCTACAGCTATGTACCTTGTCTTTGAGTAAGACACTTTTTTTTTGCATATGCTTAAGTAATAGTTCTACTCCAGAAGACTTCAAGCATGATTTGTAAAACATTTTTCACAATTGATGTAAAATAAACAAACTTAAATTGAATTTATGTTCATAGTTAATTGAGACAAGGAAACATTTCAATAGTCAGAATGTCTGTTACAGATAGAGATTTCAATATCCTGCCATTTTGTTTTCATTAGAGATTTGGAGTTCAGAATTATAGCAATACTGATGTTTTTTAAACATTGTTAATGCTATGAAAATGTTCTCTCAAAACACACAAATTACATATCATGTTAAAGCACTGGCGACACACTCAGCTTGATTTAAGAATTGATGTTTTTTATCCTCCAAATAGGGGCATACCAGTTATACGTCGGAAAGTTTTAACGAACATAAATTTTGACAGTAATTCTTAATTTTTATTCATGAAAATGACATTCTATAAAGCAAAGTAATGTACTAAGGGCTTTTCCAGAATTAAATGTATGGGGGGGTCGGACGGCAGTATAATTAAAATTTTATGCCTGGTGGGTGTTTTCATTAAAAAAAATGATGCCTTGTGGGGTAAAAGTTTATTAAAATTTTATGCCTTGCGGGTATTTCCGTCTCTGAACCGAATTTTTTATTCAACACCGTTTTTCTTCTCGAAATTTTATACATATTTCCTCCCGTCGCATACAAAAACATAAAATTGTCCTTCCCCATGTACCGCAGCGAGTCAATATCCCGCAGCGTCAAGATTTCGGCGAGCGTCTTTTCTTTATCGCAGCAGAAACTGCAGGTCTTTTAAATTTACCTTGATTTGACCTACATGTTTGCCACTGACACGCGTGTTGTAACGATTGTAGTACACAACCTCCAGACATCAGGAACAAGTGAACGTTTTACGCGACTACACAGTTGGACACTCGATACACTGGTGTTGTTTACGTTAGGGATTGTCTTCAATTAACTTTTTCATCTCAAACTGATTGATCTTTTTTTTGTTAAGACCGCTATAATATAATTACATCACCCGACAACAACATATTATTTAATTTGTTTGTTTGAAACAAAGTATAATTATCTACCTTCGGACTTCGCGAAAAGTGACAAGAAACATACTCTTGGTCGTGAATAAACTATTTACACGGAAATGTACGAGCTAATCAGATGGCGGAATACACTCGTAGCAGGCCGTAACCCCGTCTACTATATTAAATTGATGCCGAGATGCCGTGTATAAAGTTATCTCCTCAAGTAAATTTCACGAATTATATATCAATATTTGGCGTATCAGATAAGTTTACAAATACTCCAATATGAATATGATATGAATATACAGATGTTTATAATATTAAATTCTGCAAAAACTACGATTCAACTCTACGGCCGTATTGTATGCGTATCCGCGCTCTTTGTCAGATGGTGTAAAACGCTAATTTATTAGGTACAAAAAGAAACACCAAGAAATGCAAAGTCTTGTGATTGGGACATTGCGTCATCAGTGAAAATAACATCCACATTCTCAGATTTGTCATACCGCGCCCTACGCCTCATTCTTACCCCAGCGTCTGAAAAAAATCATGGGGAAAAGCAGATATTTTTTAGCGGTCGTACAAAAACATAAATTGAACTGTGAAATTGTCTTCGAGCATCCATAACCGGATTGTTTGCCATCGGGTGTACGAAAATGAGGTCAAATTAGATTAAACCTTTATCGACAGTAGGGAGTAAATAACATGTGTCATGATAATGTTTGTTTCACTGTCAGAGTGACGTCATCGGACATTGGCGCAAGGCGTTATGGAAAGGGACAGCGTGTTCATTCTGTGCATAAATTTAGGCATGTGTAGTTATAAACATAACTCTCTTTACGGATTGTATCAATTTAATAGTAATTAGTAAACTGAAAATAAACATTTTAGAATACAATTAGTTTCAAACACTAACCTTTAATTATCATTATATTGTGTTTTTTTTCGTCTGGTATCTGTAGTGCCCCTTTATTTAATTCTCGACCTGAGGTAAATTGTGACATAATCACTTGCATATCGGCATTAGATCAAAAGTGTAACGTCGGCGTACTTCAAAGAAAGTAGGCAACCGTTCAGACTAGTAATTTTGCAAGCGTTACAATGAGAAAACATTAGAAAGGGGATTTTAGCCTTTTTTTATTTTGTGCATGGTGGTATTTTATCAAATTAATATTTTATGCATGGTGGTATATATCACAATTAAATTTTATGCCCTGTGGGTAAAAAAAATAAGTGCCGTCCGACCCCCCCCATACATTTAATTCTGGAAAAGCCCTAAGTTTGAGGTCCGTAAAAATATGTATTTGTTTTAACATATGTATTTTTGTTTGTGTTTAAGATAAATGGCATTGAGTCACCTGTTAATCAAAATACATCAAATTGCATATGTTAGTGTTTGTTCGAGTTTTGAATACAATTTAATGCTAGAATATGCTGCACCAAATTTAATTTCACTGGGTGTAGATATAATTAATCTTGTATAGGATCAATTACCAATAAACTGTCCCTGATAGTGGTCACATTCTTGTGTCTTTGTATAATTTCAGGGATGATGAAGACATTATATCTATTAATTGTTTAAAGATTCAGTATGATGATGAACTTCAGTTGACCATGTATCGACATTGGTCGTTGTTTGAGAGTATTTGTCATTCCATCAACATGGCCTGCAAGTTCAAAGTCTGGACGCTTAAGGGACAAAAGAAATTACATGAGTTTTTAGCAGAAATGGGGTAGGTCTGAAATAGTGGTTTGATTAGAAAACAGAAACACTGAAGTGATAGGGTTCCTTCGAGTAGCATATGATGATGATATTTAGAAGATCATTAATGTCACTTGAATTTGAAAATGACAAAAAAGGAAAATATTATCATGTGTTAATGCCATAATCGTATTCAACGTAAGTAATAAACTGTAAATTATAAATGAATGAATGAAATGGCACTACCTGTTAGGTTGTGGTGTACCGTTGATAGAATATAATTGAAAGTCAGTTGATTATGAATGAAAAGTAAGTACTGAAGCTCAAAGTGAATATTTTGGTATTAACAATGCTGCACTTTAAACGGTTTTGTAATTTATTGAAAACACTGTTGTATCGAGCTAAAAAAAATAATAACAGAATAATTGGGAACTATTTTTTTTATGAAATCTTTACTTCGTCATATCATTGAAGGAAAAAAACTGTAGGAAAAAAAACAAAAAAACATGTACATGTTGTTATCATATAAAATTGAGGTCATGTCTGTGATCAAATTGATAGAATTATTTATTCTTCAATGTGATGGCACCATTTTATCTATCTCAGGAATAAAAATTCCACTCATCCTATTGTATTTACAAGAGGAAATTGTGCAAGGCGAGGAAAGATTTACACATTCATCCTGCATGACAAGTACTAAATTTAGCTAAATTGATTCTTTACTTGACTCATTGTCTCTTAGCAATTCAGGAGCAGAATATTTGTTCAGAATCGCAAGTGACTATGTTGAAAATGAAACTGAAAACTGCAGCCTGCGAGTACTACATGTATATGTTGGTACCCTGTATTGCTTGCATGGCTCATGCTGTCAGTATATCAAGGACATTTCCAAAGTAAATAAAACAAAGATTTTGGAAAAAAGTTTGTCTCAATATCTTATAAGAAAACATCAAAGAATGAATACTGGTAAATGAAAACACAATTAAAATGATTTATTTGCGTATACAAAACCATTTCCTCTGTATCAAATTGCCAGGATGTTGGGTTGCACTAAAAGTCGGCACTTTTTTTTTCCATTAATGGTTCTTGCAATAACGCGACGTTTTAGTGATCACTAAGAATTTACTGTGAAAGTGTATTTTTTTAAATCAATAATAACTTTAAAAGACACAAAAGATAAAAAATGTATTATTCAACAAAATTTGAGGAAAATTAATTTTTTTTCAATAACATACATTAAGAACACAAGTAAAAATATATTTATTTTTTTAGGTAACATTCTTCTTTAGAAATCTACATTTTCAAATGCATTCTGTTAAATTTTGAAAGAAGATATCATGATGATTCTAAGAACAAGTTTGTTGTCAAACCAGTAGTGTTTTTTTTTATTATTTCATACCTGTTTGCAGGACAAGTGAATATGGTAACAGGACATGTGCATTTAGCAAGTCACATGTCCTGCAGGACGAGTTGCATACTTAAGAGGTTTTGTCCCCTGCATCTTCATGTTTGTACTTTATATGCATGCATGCCTGACAACGTTTATAATTTAGGAGCAGGTTGTACACTTTTATGGATTAAATTACACTTTTCTGCTCAAATTTACGATTCACCACTATGTATGATTGTGATTGTTTTAGATTAGCCTCAAAATTTGAGTTGCTGGAGCTTGTTAGTGTACTTGCTCAATGATATAGAGTAATTATATGAAAAGGATCAATAGAAAAGCAAACAAAAAAAATGGCAGAAAAACACAATCACGATACTGAGAAAGTAGATGGAAGAAAATGCCGTTTATTACTCTATTTCACTTGGTAGGGTGGCAGGAATGCGCATTCATGTCCTATTAATAATTGCTTAAGCAGAAATTTTTTTATAATCATACATCGCCATTTTCCTTGTAGATTGCCATTGACGCAGTGTAAACAGAAGTTCTCCTCCATGGACTCTAGTCTCAAAACCAATATACGTACCATGATACAGGAGAACATGAATAAATATGGGTAGGACGCATTACAAGTGTATCATACATAATTTAACTGTTAAGTTAATAAATCCATCTAATATCATTATTTCGAAACAAATTATTCTGTAAGGGATTCATAAATAACTTGTTTTTAACTGGCCAGGACGAAGTCAAAGGAGAGCTATTGTCATGATCCTTGAGCATCATCGTTGTCTGTAGACACCCAGGTTAAACTTTTGCATACAAGTTTCAGATATCTATGCAACCACTAACTGGATATGAATGAAACTTTGCATGTGTGTTTACCATCATCAATGGAACACACACAGATATGAACCATAACTCTGGATTGTATTTTGGCACAGTTATGGCCCTTTTTGGACTTAGACACCCAGAGGCCAGCTTTGTTGGTCTTCTGACAACTCTTGTTATATTTTAACTACAAGTACTGGTTTATACATTTGTACTTTAATTTCCACACTTTAGTCACATAAAAGTGCTGGTCAGCATGCATCTATCCTAAAAATATGTTTGAAAAGTCTTGATTCCAGGACATATTTGAATGTGTTATGAATATTTACACCAAACTTGGCCAGAATGAGCAGGAAAAGATATTTCTGATGTTTGTCATCAAGGGCATGCAACTTTGTTGATATCGTAAGGAACCATGATGTTCTTAGAGTGTTCAACTGAAACATACATGTATATGTAAAAACTTAATTATCACTACCAGCACCAAGAGCTTATATATCAGTCCTAAACGGGTTTTGGCCCAATTTATTTACATGTACCTTCTTGTTTAGCAAACATGTTAGACAATCAAAGGTTATACTACCTCAACAGGACAGGTCACGGAGGTGAAGTTGTAGTTACATAAGATTTTGTCTGAGAAAGAAAACTGATAATACTGTTTTGTTTTTACTTATTTGCAGACTGATAGATGAAGATGTTATATTGCCATCATTTTTCGCTCAGTATGGTTTTAAAAACAAATTGTGTGCAACAGATGTGGCCCACGTTGCCACGGCCATGTTGGAAACAATGGCAAGTATTCTTGTGTTTTTTATTATTTCAAATATTCCAATTGCATGTACATATCCATCTACATCCCTTCACATAAAAGCTGCAGGTTTTTCCAGGTTTTTAAGACCTTAAACAGGGGTAGAGAACATACTTGAATATAGAAAAAATATAATTCATTTTTTAGGAAACAAATTTTATATTTATAGTCTACACTAGTATTTTATGAACATTTTGGTATGTATACAGCATATCTTTCATGTATTGTAACGTATGACAACTATTCAATGAATAATGTTTATAACTCATTTTTAGTGGGTTTTTTTGTAAACATAATATTTTAACTAGAAGTCTATTTATAAACTTGACTGGTTCATTGGTATATTCAAATTCTATTCAGTTTCCTTTTTTTATGTTGGCACAGACTGTATTGGATAGTTAATGGTTAGTACAAGGAGGGGTGGCCACAGTCAAAGTAATAAGATATGATTATTGTCTGGTATTGAATTAATTGTTTTATGGAAATGTTAACATTTACTTAATTATTTTTAAAAAAAAAATGCATGTGTCATCGTTCAGCAACAATTCATGACAGTCTAAAAATTGACTCCTCTCCCTCGTTCTTTGCTACCGTCAATTTTATCACCGATTTTATTTATAACTGATTGACATCTACTTGATGTTCAGTAAAAGTGTGTGAATACTGTTTGATTGATTGATTGAATATTTAGCGTCATTTTTATGCCATCGAGGGCTAACAGACGATCAGTTAACCTAACAACTGTTTCCTGGGATTAACCTGTATTCAAGCACACCCCATCTCCTCAAGTAACTGATAACTTTCCCACTTGAATCAGTGGTGAGAGACGAATGATAATGAGACACAATGTCGTATATCAATCATCATGGAGACTGTTGCCGGGCGGTGGATTCGAACTCAAGACCCCTGGATTGATGGTCAGACGTGTAACCAACTGAGCTAATTGGGCCCCGCTGTGAATACCCTTTGATGCTTAATAATTGAATCTCAATAGTGAAATGAGAATTTGAATTTTGAAATGGTATTGAGATGGTGTATGTCTCAAAAGATGTACTTAAAAAGTTGTCAATAGTTTGTTATTAATTTTCCCTTTTGTCATAAACCAGATTATGCTGATGAACATTTAATAAATTAAGATATAACACCATTTTATACTCGCAAGCTTTAATGCATACAATCATAAACATCTTGCATACATTTTCACATAATTATACAGTACACCAGCCTAGTTTTTAAAATTTGATAACTAGCCAATCAAATTTTTTTTTTAGTTTGGTGTTTAAAAAGAAAGCAGCACAGAATGCACATGTAAACATACAAATTTTTTAAAGAATCCTGCATTTTATACAAGGATACAAACTTTTTTCCACCAGTTTTTACTTCAAAATCAATCTGAGGTTTTAATCTGGGGGGCGACTTATATTTATGGTATTTGTCTCTCAATAAATGAAGAGTGCTGGTTTTACTACAGTCTTAATCTGTGTTATGTCAATAAGGGTTGCATTCATTACTGCTATTAAATGATGGTGTGGCAGTAAATGGTAATGTTACTGTGGTAGGTAGTGCTAGCTAAAATTAGCAACTTAATATTTGAAAATATCTCTGCAAATTATTTGAAAGACAAAACACTGAATTCAGAGACTGTGTCATAATAGTCCATTTTGTTAATTAAAACTTTCTTTTTCTACATAGACTATGAAACAAATTATTAAAACATAAAAACACGTTCAAAGTCTTCTTGGATAGATAGAACTACATGTAAGCAAATGTGGATGTGTTGGGGGGATTGTATTCACAACCCTCTGATGCTGGGTTCCATGCTGTGCCATTTGACCATGCACTCCATTTTGTTGCAGATGGAGTTGAGAATCTTTACAAACAGCTGCTTAAAATAAATAAAAAAATAAATATAGGTTTGCTTTACATTGAAATTATTTACCTATGATCAGTTAAGTGTCTAAACTCAGTCCTATAGAGTACACTGTCTACCTTTTACTATTGATTTCTATGCATTTATGTTCGATCAAGATACAACTAATATAATCACAGAATGAAGTGAAAGAATTCAAATATAAGCTTTGCAAGTAGGTTTTACACTAGACAATCATTAAAATGTAAAAACAGTAAATATTGCACTACTGAATTACTGGGTAAGAAGTTCTGAACTAGTTTCATCATTTTTAGTTCTAATGATTAAAGGTCAGCAACACTTACAGTAAAACCTGTGTAAACAGTCACCTCTATAAAGCAGTCACTTGTCTTAGACAGCCCCATTGGCTACTTGCAGGGTAAATTAACCTGTATTAAGCAAGAACCTGTCATAAAAGACCCTTTTTGCTTCTTCCCTTTACAGGCTGCTTAAGACGGTTTTGATTATGTCATGGTAATTTGTTAAGAATTTGTATTTCCTATGTGTGAAACTAGAACATGTTTAAGCAAACAAATGTACTGTTGTCAATTGTGAATGTGTATCATGTACTATTGACTTGTGATGATGAAGGATTTTGAATTTTTATCTAACTAAATTAAACCTAAGTCCGTTTATTGATTTCATACATTTCACGACCATTCCAAGTGTAACAATTCAGTGTATTAGATTTGTGTTTAATTGTCATATCTCTGTTGATAGGATAGAGGTTCATCTCCGACCGACTGTTTTCTCAAGTCACTGGATGTGCTCAATAGGTAAGTTTCTCTTTCAAGTCAACGGAAGATTGCTTCACAGTAAAATAATATGGGTAAAGCCATCTATTGCATATTCTGGGCGTAATTATAAACAAATTTCTTTTTGGTATCAAACACAGCAAATTTTTGTCAAAACTGGTATATATTATCCCTTTACTTCACAGATATGCGTTATCCCGCACCAATCACAGAAGGCCTTTGAAAACAGTGCAGGAAGAGTTCAGATTGCTTGTAACGAGCAATCTGAACACTTCCTGCACTGTTTTCCACTCTGTCAGTTAATATAAACATTCAAAAGCCTTCTATATTGGGTGTCAAAAGCTTCTATATTAGACGTGTCCAAAGGCGTCTATATTAGAGGTGTCAAAAGGCATCTATATTAGAGGTGTCCAAAGGCGTCTATATGAAGTAAAGGGTTAAGAAAGTTATAATGGAAAATCTTATCTGAACGACGAGGCTTGGCATTTAAACCTGAGTCTTTAGTATATTTGACTATCAATCCAGGGGTTGTGAGTTTGAATTCAAGCTGGATCACAATCTCCATGATGATTGATATACAACAATGTGTCTCATTGTCATTCATCACCTAACACTAATACAAGTACATTTGTTGGAAAATTATCAGTAACTTGTGGAGATGGGTGTGCTCGAGTTCTGGTTAACCTTCCAGGATCCCAGGAATGAGGGTAAGGTTAACTGATCATCTGTTAGCCCTTGATGGCATTAAAATGACACTAAATATTCAAACACAAAAAACTTTATCTGTAGTGATTAGTGGAGTGCATGGTCGAGTGGCAGAGCATCAAACCTATTATCAGAGAGTTGTTGGTTTAATCCATCCCCACGGCTATGTGTGGTTGTGCCCTAGAGGAAGATACTTTTTCTGCATATGCTTAGTACTGGTCTACCCAGGAAGACTTTGAGCATGATTTGTATAAGTTGTAATAACTTGTTTTACAAACAAATTAAAATAAATAAGTTTACACTATAAAACGTATCTGTAGCAAGATCCATTTTCAGAAAATCAGCCATCTACAAGGACATGGGAATAGAACATGTGGAAGCTTAAAGATGACAGCTGTTGTATGTGTAACTCATGAAAGCAGTTTGATTGGAAACAACTGATTTTAATAAAACATTGATGTATTTCAGGTCAAACACAGGATCCATGGACAAGGGTATAGAGCTGGCCAAACGGCAACTACAGGCTATTGTTACACAGGTCCAGACATTCTTAGACATGCACCAGGTCATATCAGCTGGACCATTCCTTTATGCTTTCATGCAGGAGGTGAGCAATTATACAGTGGGGTATTCAATATTGAAATAATTTGTATGGTTCCTTATTGCCTGATACCTATTTTACATTATTGCACAAAATATATTGCCGTTTCAGAACAAATAGGGAAACCATCTACATGTACGCATTGATAAGCTATACTTTCTCTTAAATTTTGATGTAGTGTATACTAAATACAATCATGTCTAACTGCTTAACCAAAGCTTATAAATTATAGTGACATATAATATGTATATTGGGTGTTGCTTTTGAAAACCTGTCCATTTTACAGAAAAAAATCATTTTCAGTTAGGCAAAGTCAATGTAAATTCAGTGTTCCCAAAGCAGCAAAAATTAATAATTTAAATTTCTGGATCAATCAGTTATACAGGTGATTGGAAGCATATATACATGGGCCAACTAGCAAAAATAGGAGGACCATAAATATTTGAATGTAAAATTAATAAAAATTACTTCAGTAATGTAACTCAGATAGATTCAAATTTTTTATCAGAAATTGTACAATCATAGACAAGTATTAATTTTAAAGAAAATTTTAAATATATAAACAAACAAATACTATGGAATAATTCAAACATCAAAAATAAAAGTAAAACTTCTATAAACCTTGGTTCTACAAAGGAATTAAATATGTTGAACAAATCTTTGACAATAGACAAAAAGTATTTTATACTTTTCAGCATATCAAAATGGTACACAACTTGAAAAATTCGGATTTTCTAAAATATTATACTCTTATTCAAAGTATATCAAATTCATGGAAGTCTAAACTTAGGAATGAGAATAAACCAAACAACAATACACAAAATAACTTAATGGAACAAATTGTAAATGTGAAAAGTTCAAATAAATATTTATATAATAAACAGTTAAAGTATATTGAAAGCGACCTAATTATTAATCGCATATTAAATGGGAACAAGAAATAGCAAATCTAAATTGGAAAAGTATGCATAATCTATCCTTTCTATGTTTAATTAATACAAAATTAAGAGCATTTCAATACAAATATATAATGAAAGTCTTACCTAATAATAAATTTCTGTATAAATGTAATATTTATAATACAAGTTTATGTGATTTTTGCAATAAACATTTATTTTGGGAGTGTCACATTTCGAGAGGTTTTTGGACAGAACTTGAAGTGAATCTGAATGAAAAACTTATTGAAATAGATTTGGATTATTCAACAATTTCTCTTGAGAATCTTGACCAGAGCATTTATTCGAGTTTATTTAACTGTATATTGATTTATGGAAAATATTTTATTTTCAAAAAAAGTATGAACAGACAGTTCCAAAGTTCAATAATTTTATAAAATACTTAAAATATCATGAAAATTTAGAAAAAAAATAATAGCTAGTAAAAATGATAAGTGAAGCAACATGAAAATAAATGGAATATAAAAATTTCACAACTGAACTTTAATTCAAATTGACAGTGTAAAGCACCTTAATCTCTTTTTATGACTACAACTGTCTCTTTTCCTTCTTCTATCCACATCTGTTTTTCATTTTCCTTTTCCATAATTTTCTTGATTGAAATAAATGTCTTATGATATAATTTCCAATATATATTTCTGGTGGTGGGGGTGGGATGTAGATAAAATGTTAGCCTTGATAACTTGAGGACTACTGGCTGGGACCAACAGATACACTTTGCAATGTTTCAACTTTAAGATATTTTCCAATTTTTGTAGGAAAAATACAAATGATCAGGAAAAATACCATGCTTACATCATTATGTGATTAAAGCTCTGCCGTCTTGGTTTGTAAAACATTTTATTTTATATATTAAAACAATATTTAGGTTACTATTTCTTTTTTTGTTCTTTTTTTTTTTTTTTTTTTTTTTTTTTTTTTTTTTTTTTATGTCCATTTATCAGGAGACATATTGTTTTTTGGCTTAGTTTAGTCTAGTAGAGGATATACCTTTTTGCATTCCAGTACAATGATATTGACTGAGTGCGGCCCTTTGCATTTTCAGACATCAAAATCTTTTCAGGAAAAAGTCCTGATATGTGTAGTTTCATTTAGCCTAAACTTGCTGGGAACATCTAGGTGTGAGGTCTAGTTTTATATATCCCTATTGTGTTCCAGTTTAACGGAGTTTTGGCCCTTTGCATTTACAGAATTAAAAGTCTTGTCCATTATTAGGATGAGAAGGATTTTATCAAATAGTTTTTGTGTATCATCTTTCGCAGTCTTGTTCAATGATTTTTTGGCCTAGTTACAATCTTTTTTATAGATTTTTCGCCACAAAAATAATTTTTACTTTTCGTCTGTTTTACAGCTTTTGTCTTTTGTTTATGGTGTACTGTGAAATGAACATTTCTGTAAAAGTTACATCTTACAACTAGTGTCAAAATCTGGGACATGCAATAGAAAGGCTTTAACCATAAGAATTATACAGTGATGGACCTTGCAAATAAAGACTGAAATATAAAATATGCCGATCAAATTATATACAAAAGAGTTCTTTAAAAAGATTAATCGATGCAAAGATGCTCAAGTTATTGTATGTTATGTGTTATGAGGTATGCGCAAAAGCATTCAGGACCAAACAGTGTCCTTGAGTTAGCCAATGTGCTCATCTTGTTAATGCTCGATTTACCAAACAGGGCTGGAAAATTCCACTCGTCCACTTGCCATGATGAGTGAACATTTGGTTATGACGAGTAAGATTTAAGAAACTGACCTTAATATTTCTTTGATTTTAAGCATTCAATTAAAAATGTTGGAAAGGGAGGACAATTAGCTTTTATTAGAAATCTCAACCCCTGCCCAAGTTTCACTGTGTATAATATTTAAAAATTTAGTGTCGAGTCAAAATTATAATAATAAAAATTACCTTGTTCCTTTAACATCCTCATACACCATAATTTATATTGTATGTGAGTAATAAACACACCTCATACTGAACATGTTACCTTATTTCTGTTATCCAGGGTGGCACAGATGTGAAGATTTTTGCACATCCTCAGTGCATCATGCGCCTGGCCCGGTTTACCTTAGAAGCACATTGCTCTGTGGTAGGTCCCAATATTTTTAACACTAATAATCTATCAAGCATGAAATATTATTAAGAGAATAATAGATATGATGTCTGTTTGTTCGTCACAAATTTTTGTGTCCACATTTTTATCTAAATATGATGAAACTGAACAATACAGACACAAAGTGGGTATGATCATTATTTCTTCACATTCTGGTAAGTTATCCTTGTTTATGAAAATACTGTCATAGTATCATTAATTTAATAAGAAAAAAGAAAAGAAAAAAACACTGGTATATCAATTCATGATTGCTAGAAAGCCAAACTACCTCATGACTACCGGATATTGGTATACCAAGTGACATCAAAGAATGCAGCAGTCATTTCCCTTCAACAGCAGTAAACCTTGTATAGGTAGTTACCATGAAAGTTACCATATCCGAGTGCAAATATGTGTTACGATCTAGTCTGTTTTCTTCATCCTTTGTAATTGACAACAAAATCTTAATTAAGCACCCTGACATAAACTTTAAATGTAGTGAACTGGAAATATATTATTTTACACATGAGACATTAAAAGCCAGCTTTGTTTTGTCAAAAATAGGGAGGGAAAATAATTTCATGTTATAAACATATTTGAGTATTTTTATCTGACACTTTTTTATTACTTATTTCAGAGTCGCAACAAGAAAGCACGTAACTTGCCTTTGGTTCTTGGTGTACCCATGAACAGTGAGCAGGGAACCATGCTGGTTGTTGGCATACCACCACTATCAATGGATGACGAGAGAAAAAAGTAAGTATCGTTCTATAGTTTTAAAGGAACTTAAGGACAGGGACCACTAATTATAATTGGCATAAACCATGTCCATTTCCAATAGTGACCTGTGTACAGAATGTTTTGTGTGTGTTTTAAATGTTGATAGGATTTGATTGTTTATTTTTTACAGTAGCCTGTGGGAAATGGATTTGTGAGCCTCAGCCTGTAATCTAAAATATATTTGTTGTCTGCCTAATGGGTGATGCCAAAATTGTTTGCTCACTCTCACTTTACTTACAAAAAGCTACATATTTAAAATGTTTGTTTTTTCACATTTTCTTGAGTGCTTTTCTTCATTGAGGCAATAACATGTTTGTGTATGGTATTTATTTTAAATATCTGTCTAATTTTAGTCAGCTAAAGTTTTCCTTTCTTGTATTTAGACCGGCAAATTTCTGCTACAAGATTTTAAATTAGAAAATATTAAAGATATGAGATTTCTTGCATACTAGACATGAAATTTTGCATATTTTTACGGGGTGCATATTTTTCAACTTGCACCCCCTCCTTGCGCTATGACTTATTCATTCATAAATACTATGATATCCTTTCATTACAATAAAAAAATATACAGGAATAAAAATCTTAAAAAATCACACAGGGCTGTATGCAAGAAAAAGAACCTTTCATGTGTTTTTCGGTGCAGATCGAAAATCCCATTCCCTCGGGATAGTTGTTTACCACCGAAACATTTTTGAGATGGAAGGTTCCATCAACACCTCAAACTCATAAAAGGTGCTTATAATCAGGTAGCATGATATGATACATAGATGTATTTTTGACACATTTCAGTTTCTTTGGTAAGGCGTTTGAGCAGGCTGCCAACAGCACCAACTGTAGAACTCTACATGACAGCTTTGATTCCTTCAGTAAGTGGTTTGAGATTTCTTATCTCATTCTGTTTATGATTCACTGTCTTATTGCAAATATTAAAAGTTTAAAATGAATCGTGTTTTAGTATTTCTTGTTTAAATAGATTTTATGAGAAGAAAATGTCAAAAAATAGACTGTTTACCATTATTATTAAGTTTATACTATTAAGATGTTTTATTGTCCTTTTTATTTTTGCTGCATAAGCTTGTTACATTTTTTTTTATCACATTCTGTGAATTTCAGTTTCAGAACATAACATTTATGGCATCAATAATTACTGATCAAAGAAGATACAAATTGTTTACATCCCATTTTTTCTGTTGAAAATATGACTCTTAAGTTTCAGGCTTTTGAGGCTTATCGTATAGTTGACCAATTGAAACAAAATCTGACACTATTTCATTTGGTTTATGATGTGTTTTAAACTTTATTTGCAGTGATGGAAATGAAGACAGAAGACAGAAGCAAATTCTTTGATGCTCTCATCAGTTTATTAAACTAGACCAAGGCTCTCATCAGTTTATTAAACTAGACCAAGGCTCTCATCAGTTTATTAAACGAGACCAATGCTACGGAAGGTCTGGTAACTCATAATTAAGTTAATTGGATTTAACAACTGGTAACGCAGTCATCAGCCAGGATCCAGATAGAATAAATCTCACAGACTTTGATTTGGTAGTGTTGGAAGAATGAATATTTGATAATTTAAGCCTATATATAAACAGTGAGTTCAGGTTCAGTCGATTGATTGGGCATGGATATAAATAGATGGAAACTTTAGTCCCGGGAATAAACAGTTGAAGAATTAAGACTCTGACAGATATACATGTAAATAGCTCATAAATTTAGGTTTATTTATATGATGAATTAAGACCCAGATATATGAATAAACCCTTTGGAAAATTAAGTACATTGTATTCTTAGACCAGAAGTAAACAGTTAATGAATTTAAGCCCAAATTAAAAAAAAAACTGATAAATTTATGCCCAAGTATAAACATTTGGAGAATTTAAGCTCAGATATGAACATTTGGAGAATATCAACAGCTTGTGAGTTACGACATTCACAAGCAAGCATAACATTACAAGTATTTTCTTTACAAGTGATTCCATGTTTAAAGTTAGTTGGTGTCTGTCATGTCATGTATTGCATTATAGTGCTTGTGAAATCTAATCACAGATAATATTTTGTGCAGAAATACAGTTGTGTTGTGGGTTTTTTTTTGTATGTGTGTTGTGTTTTTTTAGGGGAGTTGTTGGGGTGTGGGGCGGAGGAAACTCTACATAAATAAGTCGTTGTATAAGTGCCCATTACCGAGATCTGACTCTAAGGTGTTCAGTCATCTTTTTAAATGAAAATGGTGACAAAAATGTGAACATGCCATTACTGTTTGATAAAATGGTACAAAATATTGATGAAGGCTTTTCTTTTTCATATTGTTGAATACCATTACCTTTAATATGATTTAAATAATATTTAATGATTTATCACATAAAATAATTCAGAGCCATGTCAGGCTGTCTTTTTATTTTTTCAACATAAAAGTGATAAAAATTTTCATTGTTTCCAGAACTGAGCATTACTATAAATAATTATTCATCAAGCGAGCCGTAAAGTGTTGACGCTACAAGTGAATATACAAATGGTCATGAGTGAAATCCAATTAATGTTTAATTTTTTACAGTAATTTTGATTAGCTCAGTCAGTTACGCATCTGAGTGTCAATCCAGGGGTTATGAGTTCGAATCCCAACCTGGCAACATTCTCCGTGATGATTGATATACGGCATTGTGTCTCATTATCATTCTTCTCTCACCGCTGATTCAAGTTGGGAAGTTATCAGTTACTTGCAGAGATGGGGTGTGCTCGAGTACTGGTTAACCTTTCAGGATCCAATGAAACAGTAGTTAGGTTAACTGATCATCTGTTAGTCCTCGATGGCATAAAAATGATGCTAAATACTCAATCAATATTTTAAGATTGAAAACAGTTGATTATTAAACAAGGAAATTATCAAATATAATTTGCTTTAGAAATCTATAATTCATTATAAATATTACAAAAAAGGATACAAAAAAACAATTTGACTTTCGTATATTAAATTTCATATTCTGACGTTATACTCGATATATGTTAATGGTTACGCACTATCAAGTAATTAAATACAAACTACATGTACTACAGTGCCAACCAGAATCTGATATGTTGATCTTTGAAAATATACATGTATTGTGTAGTGTTGAAGGTGTTAACGACTCTACTGCAGATAAAATCAAATTCTTTGTAATTGACAATTAGTTCTTTGAAATTATTTCTATTTATTACTGTTACACGTGCACAGTACATTAAATTTGAAAAAAGGTATTATTTATTTAATTTAAATTTATATTGAATGTTTACATGTATGTGGACACACTGTTGAAGGTTAGTTTCAGTGCTTCGTTGAACGTGTATGATGGAACAATATAAAAAATTTGTAATTGTTCATTAAACAGCTGATGTTCAAATTTATATGAAATAATGTAGCATGAAATTATATCTTCCTGGAAAGTGTAAATTGTGTATAAATTTAAAGAGGCATGGTATGTAATGTATTTAAACTGACAAAAAAACACTTATATAAGACATTGTAATATACAGAAATATTGTTTCTTATATTTTTAATTATAAATAATAAATTTTGAATAAATAATTGCCACCAAGCCGAGTTGTTTTTATTATTAATCTATCAACTTTTGTAGTAACATTCTCAAAGGGTCCTCCATGACTATGTGGTCTAAGACACCATCTCCAGATCACTTACCTCTCACCGCTAAGGTCATAGGTTCGAGTCCTGCTCACTTCAAAAAGTTTGCCAGCTACTTGCGGTAGGATGATGGTTGTAATCGGAGTCATTCTAAGGTATTTCTTGATATGCCATATAATTATATCCTGAAATGTGTTGAAAATGGCGTAAACCCCATTAAAAATAATAACCTTGGCACTGCAGAAACTACTTGTATGAGATAAACTGTGCCAAAACAAAAAATGAGGCTGATGTGTAACACACACCATGTACGGATGTAGTGGTTAAATTAATACAAGACAAACTAAGTTTTTTATATTATATATACATTTTACTAATGCATCATCATATAGTGTTTAGTTTTTACATTTTAATTTAATTCCACAACTCGCATAATCGTATAGTGGTTATTTAAGCTCAGCCCTTAAGTCTGCATAGTTCCACAATCCAAACGTCCCCAGAGCCCCACTCTACCAACTACCAACTCTCTTAATTCTGTCTCTCGTTCCTAACCCATTCCATCTGCTAACTTTTGCTTAAAAAGGAGGGCGGGAAGATTTTATTTTTTATTTTCATTTTTAAATTTTTTTATGTTTTTTGTTTTTTTTTTAAAAAAAGTTTACGAAAAAAAGCAGCATCAGGGCAGCATGAAAATAAGGGGGCGTGAGGGGATGATAATCTAGCAATTAATATGACCTTACTATCCAATTAGGTAATCCTGCAGCTTAACCTATGATTCGCAGTTCCATTGACAGGTGTTCTGCTTTATCCATAGAGTTACACTGGATCAGCTGTTCGGTGGTTATATAAAGCATAACACCTGGGATGTTACAGATGCAACTGATTCCAGCCGTTTTAGCCCAAAGTGTTCATTTGTGGCGAGTAACCATTGTTGAAATGTACACAATTAGCAGTATTACAATCTATTTTACAAAACATTGTGCATGCTGGGGGAAAAACAACTTTTTTTTTTTATAAAATAGGATCATTGCAAATGAACCTGTTACTGATAGCACATGTTGGTAAAATTGACCTGAATTAAGTAATTTCGTGTTGAATGAATGAATGAATGAAAAGGGTTTTACGGCGTACCAACACATTACAGGTTATTCGACGCCAACAGGAAGGAAGATTCCAGGTTCACTCTACATGTACAAAAACAACAAATTAACATACAGATTTAATCAAAAATACACCAACAAATGAATATGCAGAATGAACCTAGAACCTTGATACCTGCAAAACTGCAGTTTCTACAAATTTTATTGTATTACTCAAATTGTCGCTTCTTATAACATGTATGAGCCACAGTGGTCCTATTCTTGCCATCACTCATATGGCTCCCTGAAACCACACAGGGATTTCGTGTTGAAGCATAATGATATCAATATTATACATTAAAATGATCTGATGTTTCTCTACATTTTTGTCTAACATAACATGTTATTGATTTTATTAATTGATAAATATTGTACAGAATTACTGCTTCTTTTACTGTTAATAGATAATAAATTCAAAATAATTATTACAGACAAGGAATTATACAGAGAAGGAAAGGCAACTGATTGAGATTTTATGAACGCTTGCATATTCACCCAAATTCTTGCAATATTTCGTTTTCAATTATCTCCTGAACATTAATCAAAATTTTTACATTGCAGAATGAAATTCTCATCAAAACAATACCATTCCCAGTACTTTGTGTTTTACATTTTTTAAAGTACTCCTGATTACAAAATTTGTATAGAACGTAACAACAACAGATATTTTATTTCAGACTTGTACATAAATACATCGTCATAATAACATATTTACAATTCATAATATCACGTAAATATATTGTTAATTAATGCATAATTTGTACCGCCATTTTCCATTTACATTTTAAGTAAGTTCATTTATTTTTTATTATCAATATCGAAATAATGCATGAAAAACTTTTAAGTCATAAATTCCTAAAAATAAGAGGATCAAATTTATTAAATATTTAAATCGTTTTCTTTAATTTATTCAGAGATTGTTTCTGAAAATAGATAAAAGATATTCAATATATTTACATAACATATTAAACGCTAAAAAATGCTGTTTCTTAATTTCAGAGATTTTTTAATATAATGAGCAAATCTGACTAAAATATCTTTGTCATTTGTTTTAAGCAATTCCATAAGCTTGTACATGGAAAGTCTTTGAAAAACATGTTTATTTATATACACCTTTCTAAAATCGCTAGATATAGCAGCTAAATTACAACAAATTATCAGAATTTTTGCTTCAAACCTCAATATCTTTTAGTTCTGTTCTATTCGAATTCCAGACATCAATGCCTACATATTAAGTAAATGAATATTTTAAAAAAATTTAAAATTTCGTTTTTTCGTTGAATGTGTACAATATCTTTATTTTTTCAATTGATCTTGAAGAGAGTGTACACATTCAACTGAAAGTTAAACATTACAGCAGTACTTTTTGTATATATGGGTCCTTATAGTAGGCCTTTGTTAGTGTCCAGTTTGCAGCTGGGTGTGGACCCGTGTGGCATACGCCCCTTTGAATTTTATACCGCTCCTCTGACATCTGTTGTTTTTTTTTTCATTCATGTTACTGATTTATAATTTGCATAATTTATAAACGCATTACAATCTCAAACCGACATTCGTCAGACTCAAGTTAGTCCCTTGTCGGATTCTTGTTTCCTCCTTCGGACTTGGGCCAAGCTGAAATTCAAATAATCATTTGTATCAAAAACGATTTTTACATTTAATATTTATCTCGTCATTTTGAATTAATCAATACATTAGGTTCTAAGAAAGTAAATGTAACAGAATAATCACCTTACTCTTGGCTTTGGGCATAAATAGCTGATTTTACAACACTTTTAATTTTAAGGAAAAAAAACATCAAGTAAAACATTGCATGTGTACGGTTCTGTTTTCCAGTGGTCTTTGAAAGTTTTTGGTAGGATCACTTAAAATGCATGTTATATTAATCAATAATGTTGTATACCACATTGCCTGTTATATTAATCAGTATCATCAAAATTTGCTTTTTCGAAGAAACAATATGTTATCTTGAAAATAGATGTGTTCGATGACAAACAGACACGTAGTCTGCCACCCTATGAGTAAAAAGATTGGAGGTGAGACGTTACTTGTCTGTGAAACATGTTTGCGTGTATCAATTTTGGAGGTGAGACGATACTTATGAAGCATGTTTGCAATCAAGGTTGGAAGCGAGACGTAACTTGTGAAACATGTTTGCGTGTATCAAGATTGGTAGCGAGACGTTACTTGTGAAACATGCTTGCGTGTATCAAGGTTGGAGGCGAGACGTTACTTGTTAAACATGCTTGCATATATCAAGGTTGGAGGCGAGACGTTACTTGTTAAACATGCTTGCATATACCAAGGTTGGAGGCGAGATGTTTCTTGTTAAACATGTTTGTGTGTATCAAGGTTGGAGGCGAGACGTTTCTTGTTAAACATGTTTGTGTGTATCAAGGTTGGAGACGAGACGTTTCTTGTTAAACATGTTTGTGTGTATCAAAGTTGGAAGCGAGACGTTTCTTGTTAAACATGCTTGCATATATCAAGGTTGGAGGCGAGACGTTTCTTGTTAAACATGTTTGTGTGTATCAAGGTTGGAGGCGAGACGTTACTTGTTAAACATGCTTGCGTGTATCAAGGTTGGAGGCGAGATGTTTTTTGTTAAACATGTTTGTGTGTATCAAAGTTGGAGGCGAGATGTTACTTGTGAAACAAGGTTGGAGGGAGACGTAACTTGTTAAACATGCTTGCGTGTATCACGGTTGGAGGTGAGACGTTACTTGTTAAACACGCGTGTATCAAGGTTGGAGGCGAGATGTTATTTGTTAAACACACTTGCGTGTATCAAGGCTGGTGGCGAGACGTTTCTTGTTAAACATGTTTGCGTGTATCAAGGTTGGAGGCGAGACTTTACTTGTTAAACACGCTTGCGTGTATCAACGTCGGAGGGAGACGTTACTTGTGAAACAAGTTAGCGTGTATCAACGTTGGAGGCGAGACGTTACTTGTGAAACATGCTTGCGTGTATCAATGTTGGAGGCGAGACATTACTTGTGAAACATTTTTGCATGTATCAAGGTTGGAAGCGAGACATAACTTGTGAAGCATGTTTGCGTGTATCAACGTTACAGGTGAGACATTACTTGTGAAACACGCTTGCGTGTATCAAGGTTGGAGGCCAGATGTTACTTGCGAGACGTTACTTGTGAAACATGCTTGCGAGTATCAAGGTTCGAGGCGAGACGTTACTTGTAAAACATGCATGCGTGTATCAAGGGAGGCGAGACGTTACTTGTGAAACATGCTTGCGTGTATCAATGTTGGAGGCAAGACGTTACTTGTGAAACATGCTTGCGTGTATCAAGGTTGGAGGCGAGACGTTACTTGTGAAACATGTTTGCTTTATCAAGGTTGGAGACGAGATATTACTTGTGAAGCATGTTTGCGCGTACCAAGGTTGGAGGCGAGACGTTACTTGTGAAGCGTGTTTGCGTGTATCAAGGTTGGAGGCGAGACTTGTTTGCGTGTATCAAGGTTGGAGGCGAGACGTTACTTATGAAGCATGTTTGCGTGTATCAATGTTGGAGGCGAGACATTACTTGTGAAGCCTGTTTGCGTGTATCAAGATTGGAGGGGAGACGTTACTTGTGAAGCATGTTTGCGTGTATCAACGTTGGAGGGAAGACGTTACTTGTGAAGCATGTTTGCGTGTATCAATGTTGGAGGCAAAACGTTACTTGTGAAATATGTTTGCGTGTATCAAGGTTGGAGGCGAATAGTTACTTGTGAAACATGTTTGCTTGTATTAAGGTTGGAGGCGAGAAGTTACTTTTGAAATATGTTTGTGTGTATCAAGGTTGGAGGGGAGACCTTACTTGTTAAGCATGTTTACGTGTATCAAGGTTGGAGGCGAGACGTTACTTGTAAAGTATGTTTGCATGTATCAAGGTTGGAGGCGAGACGTTACTTATGAAGCTTGTTTGTGTGTATCAACGTTGGAGGGGAGACGTTACTTGTGAAGCATGTTTGCGTGTATCAAGGTTGGAGGCGAGACGCTACTTGTGCAACATGTTTGCGTGTTTTAAGGTTGGAGGCGAGACGTTACTTGTGAATCATGTTTGCATGTATCAAGGTTGGAGGCGAGACGTTACTTGTGAAACATGTTTGCGTGTATCAAAGTTAGAGGCGAGACGATACTTGGGAAACATGTTTTCGTGTTTCAAGGTTGGAGGTGAGACGTTACTTGTGAAGCATGATTGCGTGTGTCAAGGTTGGTTGTTGTTGTTGTATGGTGTTTATTGTCGCTTTCAACAAATTTTCAGTCATATCACGACGGTGTCTACTTGAGACAGTATTTTGAGCGCTGTTACACTGGAGTATCATGTCGCAGACACATGGTATGATACCCTACCCAGTCACATTATACTGATACCGGGAGGACAATATCTAGAACTCTCCTTCTACATGCTGAGCGTCAACCGAGGAAGCTTCTAGTACCATTTTTAATGTCTTGTATGACCCGGTCGGGGATCGAACCCTTGACCTTTCGCATGCGAGGCGGACGCTCTACCACTAGACCACGCTGCGGCAAGACGTTACTTGTGAAACATGATTGCGTGTATCAACGTTGGAGGCAAGACGTTACTTGTGGAACCTGTTTGTGTGTATCAAGGTTGGAGGCGAGACGATACTTTTGAAACCTGCTTGCGTGTACCAACGTTGGAGGCAAGACGTTACTTGTGAAACATGTTTGCGTGTATCAACGTTGGAGGCGAGACTTTACTTGTTAAACATGTTTGTGTGTATCAAGGTTGGAGGAGAGACGTTACTTGTGAAACAAGTTTGCGTGTATCAAGGTTGGAGGCGAGACTTTACTTGTGAAACATGTTTGCGCGTATCAAGGTTGGAGGCGAGACGTTACTTGTTAAACATGTTTGTGTGTATCAAGGTTGGAGGAGAGACGTTACTTGTGAAACAAGTTTGCGTGTATCAAGGTTGGAGGCGAGACTTTACTTGTGAAACATGTTTGCGTGTATCAAGGTTGGAGGCGAGACTTTACTTGTGAAACATGTTTGCGCGTATCAAGGTTGGAGGCGAGACGATACTTGTGAAACATGTTTGCGTGTATCAAGAGTCCGATGCTGGCTTCCTATGCACTATGCGTGTGTTAATATATATTTCATTTTAAATATGCATGTGCTGTCTCCGGTATTTGTTTTTATATGGAAAACTCTTCCATGTTGCCATCTTATCACATTATTGTTAAAGGTCACAACAATCCCACAATTCGTAGACTTATTTAAAACGTGAACATAAAGGCCTGCGCAATACAAACATATTTACCACAGCAATACACAACACTTACTATAACAACAAGCACTCGTGTGCTAGGGCTTTCTTCCGTCAGCAGCAGATGACCATCTTCGTCGAGCGTTATCGCCAGTGGAGCCGCCAAGTTAAACCTATGATCAACTACAACACTTTCTCTTATACCCTTGCTTGAAAGTTTAAACACCGAGTTCGAATCATATTGCGCCATATATATCCCGCCTTCGCTGTCCTCGCACACCCCGCTTGGACGGCCCTTTGGGTCATATTTAAACTGTATCCCAGTATCTGGAGACATGCACACAAGTTGACTGCTACCACAGTCTGATATTAATATTCCACCGGAACGAAGGCACGTGACCGCTGCTGGGTTACGGAATATCTTCTGTCCATCTAAAGTGTTCGGAATTGTTCGTAAAATATTGCCACCACTATCTATGACGTCAACGCAAGATGACCCCAACTCACAGCAGCCGACAACGAGCATAACTGCATCAAACGCGGCGATACATTCATATTTCTTCTTAGTAGACGATGTGGATGAAATTTCAATATTGCCTTCCAAGGAACAAAAGGTAAGCCGGTAGATATCCGGTTCTGTAATTACTGCATCATTTGAGTTCGGCAGGGAACATATTCCACATGGGTCAGTGAGATGTAACTGTTCCAGAAATTTACCTTCCAGTAAAAAACGCTTTACATTTTTATTTTCGTTATCGCAGACGACAACATCACCTGCAACGCACGCAATGCCGGTGAGCAGACATTCGTTCTCGTCCTCTAACCGAGCATCAAACCATTTAATCCTGGAAGTGATTTTGTGTATGTCGTCTGTGTTTTGCACCGAAGGTCCAGTCACCTCGGACTGGCGTTCAGACGGAGCTGGCAGATCTGACTGCTGGGCTTCAACACGTGTCCTGTATTCAGCCGCCATTATGTAACGTGTTAAATAATTGATTCACGACTGCATATTTTAATAAATCTCCTGAAAATTAAAAATGATTTTAGATTAAGTTCATTAAATTTGGATTGTCTTTCTCTATTCTCATTTACAATCGATTTTGAAGAGAGTTACCCAACTTATTAGAATTGCTAAGAATTTTTACCATCATAAATATAAAGCTTTGAACTGATTAATAGAATATGCATTTTTTATATAAGACGGAACAGAGTTCCACAAAGAAGAGCCTGAATAAGCAAATGAATTTCGAAACACTTCAGAATTAGGCTTAGTAGAATACAACTGTAGATTAGAGGATGACCGTAGTGTGCGTGTAATGAACATTAGCTGTTAGAGGTATCGCCGGAAGGCGATGGGATAACGAGGAATTGTGGTGGAATTTGCAACCAGCGGTTAGAAAATGATGTTTTTGTAGATCTATATATATTCATATTTTTAAAGTTTTGCGAAATCTGAGTCGATTAAATGGCATCAAATTCCTGCATACTCGGCAGTGCTTACAAACTTTCACTAACTGTAGCCAGAGACAGTATGTTAAAGGGACACACAGTATGCTGAAATTGACTTTTACTCATGTTCCCTGATATATTCCAACCATACAGACATTATGTTAAAGGGGCACACAATATGCTGAAATTGACTTTTACTCATGTTCCCTGATATATTCAAACTAGAGAGACAGTATGTTAAAGGGGCACGCAGTAATGTTGACATTGACTTTTACTCATATTCCCTGATATATTCCAACTAGAGGGACAGAATGTTAAAGGGACACGCAGTAATGCTGAAATTTACTTTTACTGATATTCCCTGATAAATTCCAACTAAAGGGACAATATTTTAAAGGGTCACCCAGTAATGTTGTTAATGATCATCACTCATGTTCCGTGATATATTCCAACTAGAGAGACAGTATGTTAAAGGGACACACAGTATGCTGAATTTGACTTTTATTCATGTTCCCCGATATATTCCAACCATAGAGACAGTATGTTAAAGGGACACACAGTATGCTGAATTTGACTTTTATTCATGTTCCCCGATATATCCCAACCATAGAGACATTATGTTAAAGGGACACACAGTATGCTAAAACTGACTTTTACTCATGTTCCCTGATTTATTCCAACTACAGAGATAGTATGTTAAAGAGGCACGCAGTAATGTTTAAATAGATTTTTACTAATGTTTCCTCGTATATTCCAACTAGAGAGACAGTATGTTAAAGGGGCACGTAGTGATGTTGTTAATGATCATTACTCATGTTCCCCGATATATTCCAACTAGAGAGACAGTATGTTAAAGGGACACGCTGTATGATGAAAATGACCTTTACTCATGTTCCCCGATATTTTCTAACCATAGAGACAGTATGTTAAAGGAGCACGCAGTAATGCTAAAATTGACTTTTACTCATGTTCCCGGATATATTCCAACCATAGAGACAGTATGTTAAAGGGACACGCAGTAATGCTGAAATTGACTTTTACTAATGTTCCCTGATATATTCCAACAATAGAGACAGTATGTTAAAGGGCCACGCAGCGATGTTGAAATTGACTTTTAATCGTGTTCCCTGATATATTCCAACTACAGAGATTGACTTTTACTCATGTTCCCTGATATAGTCCAACTACAGAGATTGACGTTTACCCATGTTCCCTGATATAGTCCAACTACAGAGATTGACTTTTACTCATGTTCCCTGATATATTCCAACTGATGAGACAGTATGTTAAAGGGGCAGGAAGTAATATTGTAAATGACTTTTACTCATGTTCCCTGATATATTCCAACTGATGAGACAGTATGTTAAAGGGGCACGCAGTAATGTTGTAAATGACTTTAACTCATGTTCCCGAGCCTAGTCAGTATTACACTAAGAATGTATAACCATATGAAGAGTTTGCTCTCCAAGCAACACTGTTTTGAACTTCTCATCTAAGTAGTGATCAATCAACAGTTTCTGATGAAAATAGTGAAGTCGAGCTTGTTTGGGACATATGGGTAGAATACTTAAAATAAAACAGAATGATCTGCTGGACTTTTCTATCATACCGCCGGATACAAACGAATGAAATAATAAAACTCATTTTAGCACGTTCTGTCAAAAAAGGTCACAAACGTCTTTCGGGCATTTATCAGTTATGTCCCGTTCCAAAGACCAAGTACATACTTGATATATTTGCACCATGCAGATATATAGTTTTCAAAAATAGACAGATTGATCGAAAATCTATTAAAATAATCGCTTGTCCTTTTATTTTTGTACACGCGGGCGAACAGTGAGGTAAAATAACCCCTTTATTTTCGTATTATTATTTCGTTTTTAAATCAAAGACATAGCCGATACGAGCGGCATTCTATTTAAGTTTCAAGCGGACATGTGTTTTTGAATGGGAACATGACCGTCTCCTCAAACATTCGAGAAAAGTGACGGATTGAACCATTTTCAGATTGAAACATAAACCTAATTTTCGTTTATAGAGGACTGAACGTCTACTGTTTTATATATCAAACAACGTATAAGTCACTTACCTGAAGCTAAGTAGTGTCAACTACACGTCCTTATTACACTATATGGTAACTTGTTTGCAGAGTAAAAAATAAATAAATATAAGAACTTACCGCATACTGTACCCACACCGGTGAGTGACATACACACAGAGAAATATACAACCGCGCACTGTCGTAGCTCAATAGTCAATCAATATGTTTGGATTATTTGTGTACAAATCGATATTTGGAACGTAATGCGATATCCAGATCGTATAGATTGGAGTGTGTCGTTTTCTTTAGTACTCTTTAACCTGTGTGTCTTCGTGTTTGTTTGATTACCTGTACAGTAGTCGCTGTGAGGTTACAATGTTGACACCGGTTTAACATTAAAGGGAATATATCAGGATTTTTCACAATTTTAAAATCTGCTAAAAACAATTTTTTTACATATATCGTGCTTTTTTATACCTGTATGGGAAAAAGATATCTTTTAAAAATATCAGAATAATATATTGAAAAAGCTTTTCCTAACTTGGGCTACGCGCCCGCGCCTATGTTAGGCTAAAATAGATTACCCGCTTAAAATGGCAACGTATTTTGTAACGTATTAAAAGAGAAATATGACTTCATTTTGATTTCAATTTGATAAAGGTTTACACGTAATGTAACGAATGTCTTCAAACAGTATTCAAATGTAGTCTTGTTTAAGAATTGGGATTTTCGTTTCGAGTTTACCACTTAAATCTAAATATCGATTTTGTATATTGGTCTCTGTCAAATGTTTCGATATTTTCATAATACGCATGGCCCCACACCATCAGAGATCAAATTGTGTGTATAGTCGGAGAAGTACGGTGTTCCGTTTGGACCATCGTATTTTTTATTTTTTTCCCCAAACCACGATGCTCGAAACCTGGATGACGAAAGTCGAAACTACGATGATGAAAACGCGAAACTACGATGGTGAAAGTCGAAACCACGATGGTGAAATCCGAAATGAAATTCGAAACCATGATGGTGGAAGTCTAAATCACGATGCTGAAAATAAGAAACTACGATGATGAAAACACGAAATCACGAAACTACGATGGTGACTGTAAAACGACAAAATTTGCTTAAGTCCGTGCCTCGTATATTGTAGACTACATAAGTCGGTGTATTGTGTCATTTAGCGGCTTTCTAATAACATGAAATAATTCTACTATCCAACTATTTCAGGGCTGTTTTTAAGTTGTGTCGTTGTATACACTTCACAAATAAATAAAGTATTTTTTTCCGTTTTAGAATATTATCGTCCATCTCACTATTTTGTATGACATCTCGCAGCTGTTTCAGACCCGTATACAATTACCTGTTCTACATGTTATACATGTACATTATTTACATTGTACTATTCCTCTATTAGCCCTCGATGACATAAAAATGATGCTAAATTGTCAAACAAAACATTGTTCTAAAAATCTTCCTTTAAGCTGTTAAGAGTCGAAGATTATAAGAATCTATTATCAGGGCCGTAGCCACACTGAGGCAAACGGAGGCAGTTGCCTCCTGTAGATTTTGCGAAGGTTCACATGTTTATTAGTGGTTTTGTAAAAAGAATCAAGCTATCGTCAAAATATGAATTACTCTTGCAAACATGTGACATATCCTTCACCTATAATACTTAGAGCTGATATGTACTGTTGCGTCGGGTCTAAAAGGCCACCAATGCGTATGCAAGATAAAAGTGTAAATATGGGCAATTGTATAAAATGCAATATGTATTATAGATTTGAACGGCTTAAAATGTCCGATATATCAGAAAAATGCAGGAAATGCATGCCGCGAGCTAAATGTATTTTCGTAGCAGCATACCCCGCTCTAACCCACCCCCAAAGTTGGGATTGTACCTCCTGTAAAATCAAACAGGACAATATAATAGAATAACTAATTCAACGTGTCCGATACTGTTGCATAATGATATCTCTTTTCATACAAATACAACATGTATACTTCCACATCACAGGATTGCGAGAGAGATTGTGATTTTGGCGGCATATTGTTCAAGTTTGTTAGTTGAATATCGGTAACAGTTTCAATAAAAATAATAAAAAAGAATAAAATAAATATATTTTTATATTTCGAATTCACTGCGGTTTGAACATACGACGAACATATGACATCCTGAGTGACAATCAAGGGCGTACACCACTGGACTATTTTGGAGCCTAACGATAGTGTAAGAGTTAATACCTTTTAAAGCTGTTAGGTCATGGAAGGGGCGTCATTCTAGTTGACCGGAACTAGAATTAATTCATACGTTTGCTATACGTTTTATGCTATGCAAATCGTTGTAACCGACTAAATTATTTTGCTGGTGAATATAAAATGCCTCGAAATGTGTACGATGCATCCAACAGTTTTTGGCGGTTTGCTAGTACTGCGAATAGCCTTATTTTGAAATCCTCATTAAATTGGGGTTAACCCATCCAGTGGGATGTGGTTGTCTTACAATTGCTGCAATCGCCGGTCGTGGAGGATTGAGCACCTTTACTGTTCTCTCTATCTTTCTTATGTCTTATAAGATAACTTTCTTTTCTTGTGTTTGAAATAACCGGTTTGACTCCATAAACAATACGGATGTCATATTTTGATAACTGGTTTTTCAAACACTATTACTATTAGTATCTCGTTCTGATTTTAGATTTGCCTAATAAAACTCTGATTCTAAAGCTTTTTTATTCTGTACATTCCTCTATTAGTCTGTTTCTCTAAGTTTACTAACTTTCAGTCATGAGTGTGCCTATTTCTATTCTATATACTTCCTCCGATACGCAACCGCGTTCATGTTGCTCACCTTTCGATTGTCGCTTTTGCTGACCAATATAGTGGCTCTGGGAGAAACCACGATGATGAAAGTCAAAACTACTATGGTGAAAGTCGAATCTACGATGGTGAAAACGCGATGTAATTTTACTTTATGTGTTTTACATTTGTCTTATGTATCAATATAACAAATTATATCAGTAAAAAATGTCCCGCAAATGTATGGAAGGGCAACCAGGTCAAAATTCTATTCCGCAATTGTACATATCTTAATTTCAAATGTTATTACTTTCAAGCGATTGATGCTGATATTATTTTCGCCGTGACTGTCATTTTAATTGTGGTACATTATATATGTCTTCCTGATTGTTGTCTTTTTAGACAATCATTTCTTTTAATTTGTCGTGTTGACTTTACTATCCGACACTCGCAATCCGGTAGATCTACATTGCATTCCGTTTACTGCAATCCGCGTTACGCTTGTTGCTAGTTGCCAATTTGATTGTGAAACTAAAAAGCTAGCTCTGTTTGTAAACAGTTTAACAGTACTTTTTTCCACACAACTTAAACGCTACAGGAAATTTCCACCGAAACAGGTTGGCTAATGCTAGATGCAAAGCGACTTATGAGCTAAAATGGCACATACACTCGGATCGCATACGTCATTGAATGTTGCGTTCTGCTCAATCCGCCTTGGAAGCTGCTTATTCCAAGAGGTTCTTTAGCGGGAAATCAGAGATAGGAAGCATGAAATACAATTTAGTTTTACAATTGTGTATTATGGATGAATAATAAAGCGCATCGAATGCCTTTATTTGTGTTAATACAATATTTTTTGTTTGTTTAAGAAATAGGTCTCGAAAAGATGACGTATCGCCAATTCAGGGACGTAGCTAGCCCCAAAAAATTATGCGCATGCCAACACTAGTGGGGTCCAGGGGCATGCCCCCTCGCGTGAATTTATACCATTGATATATATATATCTATATATCTATTGCACCAGAAAATGGATCTAACAATGCAGGTAATACTGTATCTTTTTTTCTAAACCAGGTGGGTTCAATGGCGGATTGCACCAGTAAATTGATCTAACAATGCAGAAAGTAAACATCAGCAAGTGAACATCAGCATTATAAAGATATAGTATTACCTGCTTTAGAGATACCTGATATAGAAATATACAGTATTTTCTGCATTGTAAGATCCATTTACTGGTGCAATCCGCCACTGGACCTCATCTGATATAGAAATATAAATTACTTTCTGCATTGTGAGATCCATTAACTGGTGCAACCCGCCATTGGGCCTCACCTGATAAAGAAATCTACAGTACGTTCTGCATTGTGAGATCCATTTACTGGTGCAATCCGCCATTAGCCTCACCTGATAAAGAAATCTACAGTACGTTCTGCATTGTGAGATCCATTTACTGGTGCAATCCGCCATTGGACCTCACCTGATATTGAAATATACAGTACGTTCTGCATTGAGAGATCAATTAACTGGTCTACTCCACCATTGGTCCTCAACTGATATAGAAAGATACAGTACTTTCTGCATTGTAAGATCCATTTACTGGTACAATTTGACCTCAACTGACTGGTTCAATCAGCCATTTGACCTCACCTGATATAGAAATAGTGGTTAGGTTAACTGATCGTCTGTAAGCCATCGATTGCATAAAAATGACGCTAAATATTCAATCAATCAATCTATTTCAGAAAACGTTGCATTCCGTCATGTTAGCCCTATATATAGTTATATAGTATTACGATGGTTTCCAACGAGCACCAACGTGGAGGTCTGACTGAACGATATTTTACAAGCCATTTTTAAATAAATATATGCCCTATATTCACGAGGGGTAGACATACATAATAAAAATATGTCCTCATATTAAGGAGAATTAACACATTCCCATCAAGTATATATATAGATCTATATTTATATGTTTGTTGCAATACATGCATGGTAAGAAATATTCAATCGCACATACGACATGTACAAGAACCATAAAAAAGGGTATCAGTGATCACAGGCTAGGGTCTACTCACTTTAGGAGAAATATATAGACAGAAAAAATAAACACATTTCTACCATTTGAACCAAGATTTTTTGTGGCTTTGAACACTGAAAATTTTGTTGGTTGTTTTTACTTAAAATTCTCTCAGTGCATCGTATGCTTCTTGGACGGTACGGAATTGTAGGAAGGTCATCATGCTACCATGATTAGCGCATTTTGAAGTTATAGATCCCTTGAAATTAAAGTTTCCCCCCAACTTCCCTCTAACAATAAACTTCGTACATCAAATGCTTTGAAATTGGTGCAAGCGCCTGGATAAAAACGGCAAAAATCAAAGACAAAGCATGGCTTTTTTCGGATATTGCGGCCTTAGGCCCGATCACGGATTGCATTTAGGCTTTCCCAACTTACACCGTTTAAAGGCAGAGCTAGCAAAATTGGAGGAACAGGTACTTGTAGTTTCGCAGTCGGATTACGTTTGTCAGGTACGGTTAAGCGGAAAGCGAAATGGCAAACAGAAACCGCATATTGCCATTTAACAGTAAGCACTTCGCAACTGTTTTATCGAGTATGACGAACAAAGTAATGGCGGAATTAAAATAACTTAATAACACACAGGTCTTACAGCATTGTATGGTTTGAATAACAAAAACACAGAAAGGCAGTTGTATTTAACAACAACAGAATAAGTAACAATCGGAATAGAATTTTGACCTGGTTGCCCTTCCATACAAATGGTCTGTGAAAAATAACAACATATGATTTAATAAGTAGCGATGTATTCATGAATATGAGTAATGGACTAATTTTTCAAACTAGACATGCAATTTCATGGTGTTTTTTTTACATTAAAGCATGACCTTGACCTTTGTGTAACCTTCACCTTGACATCTGATGTAATGAGTTGGGTATTTCAACAGTTAAATGTAGGTGAAACATTATCATGACATGTTGATCACTTGTGTCGAGCTATTTTAAAATCCCTAAATGTAAGTTACAGATCAATTGTTGATCAACTGATCAATTGAGCCAAGTGTTTTTGAAATCCATCCATGTATGATAAAGTTAAAGGACAGACTTGATATCTCAAACAGATTCAAAGTGTTGTCATACATACTCAAAGTGTGACCGTGTCTAGGTTTTAAATTGAAAGTGTGACCTTGACCTCTGAGGAAAGGTTCTGGGTCTTACATGTGACAACTAATTGTGTCATGTTTATCAAATGAGCCAAATGTTTTTAAAATATATCTATAGATGACAAAGTTATAGATCGGACAAGAAATCTCAATCAGACTGAAAGTGTTGTCAAACAAACTCAAAGTGTGACCTTGACCTTTGAGGTACGCATGTGGGTCTTACACGTGACACTTTTTAATGTCATGCTGATGAATTGAGCCAAGTGTTTTTGAAATTGATCCATATGTGACAAAGTTTCAGACCGGACACAAAATCTCAATCAGAATGAAGTTTCATCAACCAAGGTTAAATTGTGACCTTGACCTTTGAGGTATAGGTGTGGGTCTTACTCGCGACATGTCATAATGTTATGCTGATGAATTGACTCAAGTGTTTTTGATATTCATCCATAGGTGACAAAGTTTCAGACCGGACACGAAATCTCAATCAGACTGAAAGTGTCATCAACCAAAGATCAATTGTGACCTTGAACTTTGAGGTACAGGTGTGGGTCTTACTTGCGACATGTCATGATGTTATGTTGATCAATTGTAGCAAGTACCATTAAAATTCATCTATGCATGACAAAGTTACAGGCCGGACACGAAATCTCACACAAACTCAAAGTGTTGTCAAACAAACTCGAATTGTGATCTTGAGCTTTGAGGTACGGGTGTGGGTCTTACTCGCGACACGTCATCATGACTGTTATGTTGATCATTTTTAGAAAGTATCAACAAAATCCATATATGCAATTGAAAGTGTGACCTTGACTTTTGAGGAAAGGTTCTGGGTCTTACATGTGACACTTAATTATGTCATGTTTATCAACTGAGCCAAGTGTTTTTAAAATATATCCATAGATGACAAAGTTATAGATCGGACAAGAAATCTCAATCAGACTGAAAGTGTTGTCAAACAAACTCAAAGTGTGACCTTGACCTTTGAGGTACGCATGTGGGTCTTATACGTGACACTTTGTAATGTCATGCTGATGAATTGAGCCAAGTGTTTTTAAAATTTATCCATAGGTGACAAAGTTTCAGACCGGACACGAAATCTCAGTCAGACTGAAAGTGTCATCAACCAAAGTTAAATTGTGACCTTGACCTTTAAGGTATGGGTGTGGGTCTTACTCGCGACATGTCATAATGTCATGCTGATGAGTTGAGCCAAGTGTTTTTGAAATTTATCCATAGGTGACAAAGTTTCAGATCGGACACCAAATCGCAATCAGACTGAAAGTGTCATCAACCAAAGTTAAATTGTGACCTTGAACTTTGAGGTACGGGTGTGGGTCTTACTCGCGACATGGCATGATGTTATGTCGGGCAATTGTAGCAAGTATCATTAAAATTCATCTATGCATGACAAAGTTACAGGCCGGACACATAATCGCACACAAACTCAAAGTGTTGTCAAACAAACTCAAATTGTGACCTTGACCTTTGAGGCACGGGTGCGGGTCTTACTCGCGACACTTCGTCATAGTATGTTGATCATTTGTAGCAAGTATCAACAAAATGCAGATATGCATGAGAAAGTTACAGGCCGGACACGAAATCTCACACAAACTCAAAGTGTTGTCAAACAAACTCAAATTGTGACCTTTGAGGTACGGGAGCGGGTCTTACTCGCGACACGTTGTCATGTTATGTTGATCATTAGAAGCAAGTATCAACAAAATTCATCTATGCATGACAAAGTTACAGGCCGGAAACGAAATACCGGACGGAAGGACGGACGCTGCGATTACTACATGTTAGTTGCCTCCTGTGGAATTTGCGGAGGTTCACATGTTTATTAGTGGTTTTGTAAAAAGAATCAAGCTATCGTCAAAATATGAATTACCCTGATATGTACTGTTGTGTCGGGTCTAAAAGGCCACCAATGCGTTTGCAAGATAATAGTGTAAATATGGGCAATTGTATAAAATGCAATATGTATTATAGATTTGAAAGGCTTAAAATGTCCGATATATCAGAAAAATGCAGGAAATGCAACGTGTCCGATACTTTAGCATAATAATATCTCTTTTCATACAAATAACCCATCACAGGATTGCGAGAGAGATTGTGATTTTGGCGGCATATTGTTCAAGTTTGTTAGTTGAATATCGGTAACAGTTTCAATAAAAATAATTAAAAAAGAATAAAATAAATATATTTTTATTTTTTGAATTCACTGCGGTTTGAACATATGACGAACATATGACATCCTGATTGACAGTCAAAGGCGTACACCACTGGACTATTTTGGAGCCTAAATACAGTGTAAGAATTAACACCTTTTAAAGTTGTTAGGTCATGAAAGGGGCGTCATTCTAGTTGACCGGAACTAGAATTAATTCATACGTTTGCTATACGTTTTATGTTATGCAAATCGTTGTAACCGACTAAATTATTTTGCTGGTGAATATAAAATGCCTCGAAATGTGTTCGATGCATCCAACAGTTTTTGGCGGTTTGCTAGTTCTGCGAATAGCCTAATTTGAAATCCTCATAACTTTGAGGTTAACCCATCCAGTGGGATGTGGTTGTCTTACAATTGCTACAATCGCCGGTCGTGGAGGATTGAGCACCTTTACTGTTTTCTCTCTATCTTTCTTGTGTCTTATAAGATAACTTTCATTTCTTGTGTTTGAATTAAACGGTTTGACTCCATAATTTATACGGATGTCATATTTTAATAACTGGTTTTTCAAACACTATTACTGTTAGTTCTTCGCTCTGGTTTTAGATTTGCATAATAAAACTCTCTTTCCTCATTCTAAAGCTTTTTTTATTCTGTATATTCCCATATTAGTCTGTTTCTCTAAGTTTAGTACATTTCTGTCTTCAGTGTGCCTACTCCTGTTCTATATACTTCTTCCGATACATAAACGTTCATGTTTCTCACCTTTCGCTTGTTTTTGTTTTAGTGCTCTGTACCACAGCTGACCAATATAGTGGCTCTTTTAGTGTTAAATTTAAACTGTATCTTTGAAAACATTCCAAGAATGAATAAATGTCGACATGTACCGTAAAACACCATTTACATTAAAACAAACATTTACAAAGAAAGAAAAAGCTGCATTCAACATACAAATGAAATAATTATAATTTATGGACCCGTCGCACGGGATATTATCGGCATTGTTTAAATGAACACTACAAATTTCAATGAATAATTACGATACTGTATAGCGCAATAATAAATATATGACTACATGAATACAAAAACAATGAGTGATGTATTAAACAAGCAATGCTGCTAGGGTAGATCACTCTGTGGAAAACGCTGACACCAACGCCAAAGGACTCGCACTACTATTATCTCCCTTGAGTACTCCGGACAAATGAAGGAGGTAGAAATTAAACTTAATTCTCTTTTTCTTCTTCTTTCATACCACGTATTAAATGCTCAGTATTTTAGAAATCACCACTGGAAATTTGATGCTGATACCAGATTTCTAAACAATTCTATGTCACTTCAGAATTGTTGGTCCGAACCGCATCGTGGACGAATTGTTGACATACTTTTTTTTCTGCAAAAGGTATCACAAAGCCATTGAATTAAGAAAGCCTGGTCAAGGTAAGCTGTTTATGATTGCAGATCTTGAACCAGTGAAGAATTTGAGCCCAGACACATGCTGCATTTTTTTCACAGTGTTTTGAACCTACTTTTCTCATCTTATTTTGATAGTGCAGAGGTTGACACACTTTCACTTCTTTTATTCGGGTCTCTCT
This sequence comes from Panopea generosa, assembly GCA_029582155.1. Taxonomy (NCBI): domain Eukaryota; kingdom Metazoa; phylum Mollusca; class Bivalvia; order Adapedonta; family Hiatellidae; genus Panopea; species Panopea generosa. Next base: position 44,199,505 of record CM055899.1, read on the forward strand.
ATGAATGACAAGCCTTCAAACTTTTATTATTTACTACAAAACGAACAAAACGATTTGTACAGCCGGTATATGCTGCAACTGTAACTGTGTGGATAGCTGGTTGAAATGCTTCATTTCGGTGTGCCAAAAGTCGATTAGTACAATGTTAATAGTGTACATGCATTACATGAAAAACAAGTAATAGTCTTCGTGTCTGAAACAGCTGCGATATGTAATACAGTATAGTGCAATGGACGATAATGTTCTAAAACGGAAACATTCTTTGTTTGTGAAGTGTGAAACCCTTTGCAACTTAAAACTTAAAACTAAATAACAACCCTCCAATAGTTGGATAGAATAGTATTTCATGTAATTAGACTACCACTGAATGACAAAATGCCTCGACTTATGTAGCGTATAATATACGAGGCACCTACTTATGCTACGTACGAAGCACATTTTGGCGTTTAGCAGTCTTAAAACATCAATTTGTAACTTAACTGATATAATTTGGTGTATTGATATATAAAACAAATATTAAACACATAAAGTTGTTCAACAAATGCTTCCGAAGTGATAAGTTGATCTATAAATTACGTGTTTTCAATCTGAAAGTGGTTCATTCAATGCGCTCGTATCGGCTATATCTTTGACTTAAAAACGAAATAATAATATGAAAATAAAGGTTTTTTTTCTCACCTTACTACCCAACTGCGTGCACAAAAAGAACAGGAAGTACCGGTTTATCGTGTGTAGTTATCACCGAAAATGTGGCGTAGTAGCCGCTTATGTAACGTATACGTTGGACGGGGTGATGTTACAGATATCAAAATCGATATTGTAGAAAACTTTTCAAAAGAAATATCCCCAATGGAACTGAAAACATTGGGTATAAAATGTTTAAAGATACATTGAGATATCGTTCTTCTGAAAACACACTCTGGCATGAGGTACTCTGATAAAACTAAAGAGTTCTTTTGGACCGGGCACATACTTTTGGGTGGCCAGTTTATGAGAGGATTTGCACACGAAGGAGCAATAGCTCAACACCTAATAACGAGTATCATTCGCCGGACGATAGCTCGATCAATTTCCCGGTTCCATCAGAAGGAAGTTTACAAGAACTTAAACCACAGGAAGAAATTAAAAGATCTTCTCTAGGAATATCAGCGAATATTGCTTTATATTCTAAAACTAGTTCTTGTTCATTTCTCAGCTTACACTTGCTTCTTTCCTCTTCGTTTTTTTAGATAATATTTATCTCCTCTGTATTTCTACTCTACAAATATGTTAATTTTCAAATAATAGATTTTCATATTTTATTTTCATTCACTTTGTTGTAATAACTTAAAGTCATCCCAACTGTTTAACATATCCATAGATTAAAATACCGCTATTTTTATGTTAACATATCTCACATTTTGGATTAGAACTCTTTAAGATCCAATCTTTCGTTCTGATCCTTTTCATATTGTGTACAAATATATTGTAATCATTGACTTAATTACATGTTTATATGTCTCTGGGTGTAACGTTGTAATATACGAAATAAAATATGTATTATACCTGTATTTAAAAAAAAAGCGGGGTGGAGGTAGATTACGCAATATCATAACCTATCATATTAGATTCCGTGGTTTACTTCCTAATTAACAATATTCTTTTTGCGTGCAACTTAATAGCCTAGTACAATATGTGGTGTAACTGCAGTCATTGTTTGAATGATAAAGTATATAAAAATTATACGGATGATATTCCCTGGGAATTTTCAATAACGGTTCCGTTTTTTAATAATTTGTTGTGAATTTCACGATTTTGTAATTTTAACGATATACCGTTTCGTGAAATGAAAAATGGACAATTTAAAAAATGTGACATTTTTCATATAACAGTTGATCAAAATGGCTTCAGAATTTGTGAGTGTTCTTATTTCAAGGAGTATAGACAATCGTTATCTTCTTCTTAACTGCGATGGGAGGGGTCTGTGGCTGCCGACGTGTGAGAGGGAAGCCGCCCACTCTGACAATTTGAAAAATGTAGCCCTTAAACTTGGAGAGCAGGTACCGTATCCGCAACATTTTAATAAATTTACACCCAATAAGGGTTCAAACCCTTGTCACTTTGCATAGCAACAAATCCATGCTTTAATAGAACTGAAATGAAACAATCATCAATTTAATTCATAATAGATAAGTAAAAATTTAACCTACATAAATTTAATAGTATCAAACTTTTGAGTCCATTATTATTGAAAAACAAATTCTAAAATTTATATTATAACCTTTGAATTGAATGGTGGGTGGTAGCAATGGTGAGACTCTTTACTTTACTTGTAAATATGAGACAAAATGTGCACCTGCACTGTTATTATATATGTATTGTTCTGAATAAATAAGTCAGTTGATGTAAGTGCAAAGTACACTTTTTGTTATATTTCTTTTTTAAACCTGCACTACTGGTTTGCACCTCACATCATTCTTGTACTGTCACAAATGTATGACAATGCCCGAGAGTAGGCCTTGTACATTATTTGAAGAAAAAGAAGAAAAAATATGTGTATGTTTATTTGACATTTACAACATATAAAAGGATATATATCAGGATTTTTCAAACTTTTAAAATTGGCTAAAAACGTTTTTTACCAATAAAACATGGCTGTATATACTCGTGACCCATATTGCCAAAAGGATACCTATTCAAACATACCAAAATAATATAAAATTATAGCATATTTCGTGATATATTAAATGAGTCACAGGGTTTCAGTTTAATTTCAGTTTGATCTGTAATACAGGTTTACACATAATAAATAGTGTTTTATCTTAGAAATAGTCCAAATGACGATATGAAGGTCATCAAGCAGTATTTAAGCGCTATTTTTAGAATGGGGATTTCATTTCAATTTTACTAATCCTATTTTAATATTGATTGTCACGTTTTGGTGACATACCAAAACATTCGGATTTTATTCATCAATGATAATGAGATCCATTTTATTTTTTAAAACATTTGTAGCGTTTCTTCCTGATATACTCTCCTTAAAGGGAGTTTATCAGGATTTAAAAATTGACTACAGGGTTCGACATTAACCCACGTCAGACAGACAAAGTCTAGTAAATACTTGGTCCGGTTGTGTACCACTCGATCGTAGGTAGCCTGACTGGTCGTGTTAAATTAAAATTAAGAAATTAGTTAAAAAGCACCAAAACCTGAGTTTATAATGTTTATCATTGAATCAGTTAAAATGCACTTGCCGACGAGCATGTTATATCATTGATTATCGATAATTTGTAGCATTACCGCGAATATGAAAACACATAAGGTAGAATTACTAAGCATCCCAAACTAAGCAGCATAACTCTAACCTGTTCTAATGATGCATATATTCAGCGTCATAACTCTTCCAGGTGAATCGGCTTCAGTTATTTCCCTTCTTTATTTTACGACATTAGAAGACCAATTTATGTTTTATTGATATTAATAACGAACAACACATTTTGACATGTCTCTATTCAATTTTGGCTTCACCAGGGGGAAAAGATCGAGATGATAACAATGACAAAAATACAAAAGGCAGAACTGAAGCTAAAGAAAAACTTTTGAGAAAGCTCTGATTGTGACCAACTTTCAGTACTATGTCCAGAGTCATAGTTTGATATTGGTCTGGGCTAGTGGAAGTTTGGTCAGGTTTAGTAGTTTTACTGAGTTACTAGCCCGGTGGTCTAGTGGAAAAAAAAGTAATGTGGAACCCTGGACTATAACATTTTTTCCAATAGATCATGCCTATATATACTCATTGACCCACAATACCAAAATGATATCTATCTAAATATGCTGAAATAACATATTTAAAGGGGTTTCCTATCTTGGGCTATGCACCTAGGTTAGAATAAAATAGATTTCCTGCTTAAAATTGCAGCATATTTTGTGAAGTATTAAATGAGTCGCGTGATTTCATTTTATTTCAAATTGATCCGTCATACATGTTCATGCATTGTAAAATTTTGTGTTATCTGAGAAAGAGTCCGAATCATGATGTTAAACAGTATTTAAGTGTTATCTATATTTGGAACGGGATTTTGTTTCAAGTTTACCGCTCCAATTGAAACATCAATTGTGTCCCATTTTGGTGGATTTGATATACTAAACCATTTGGATTTTATTCATATGTGATAATGAGATGCTTTTTATCTATTTCAAAGATAATTTAAAGGCCCAGCGACCAGGGCAGTACAGGTTTATATATTCCAGATAGTGTGTATCATGTTTCCATATAAGTTAAAAACTATTACTGCATGACTCTATTCACAGACAGAACAAGTTGGGGGGGGGGGGGGGGTTCAGGAAACCGGAAAAAAGCTTATTTATTGTGATCATCTCGCTGATTCAATTATTGTTACAGTCCAACTTTTTGTAAATTATATCATTTATATTGTTGTCGAAGCCAAATTGGGATGTTTTTCCAATAAACTCTGATTTGCTGGGACCTTTATCAGTTCATTTCCAAGTATTATTTGTGTTTAATTATTTACACTTTTAACATTGATTTCCTGTTAATTTTTATCTGTTCCTGTACAAACAGCTCTTGCTGCGAAGAAGGATTGAAAGTGAGATTAAGGTGTTGCTTTTCCGTCGACGACAGCGGCAACAGTGGCGTCAAAACATTTATATTTAGCTCCAATGTTAAGTTCTCATTTTTACACTATTTCTCAACAAGTACAAGTGCTAGGACACTCATACTTGGATCAAAGTTACAACTAACACCCTGCATCATATTATATACTGCAGCTGCTGAGTGTGACCTACATTTCATGGTCCATTGACATTGTTTGATGCTGAATTTTGCATTTACCTCCATTTAGTTTTGGTTTTTACACTATTTCTCAACAAGTACAAGTGCTTGGACACTCATACTGGAATCATAGTTACAACTAACACCCTGCATCACATTATATACTGCAGATGCTGAATGTGACCTACATTTCATGGTCCATTGACATTGTTTTAAACTGAATTTTGCATTAACCTCCAACATTTAAGTTTTCATTTTTACACTATTTCTCAATAAGTACTAGTGCTAGGACACTCATACTTGGATCATAGTTACAACTAACACCCTGCATTACATAATATAATACAGATTCTGAGTACTTTTTTCTTTTTTTTCTTTTTTTATTCATTTTTTTTTTTTTTAAATATGTTTTACTTAGAAATACTGGTTAAAGTTTGTTTTTTTATTATGTTTTACTTAGAAATACTGGTTAAAGTTTTGTGTGCAACTACCATCAAGTTCATATCTCAAAAATCACTTAATGTATTCAATCGAAACTTCACACGATACTTCCTACAATATTTCTTAGTCATTAAACCTACTACATTAACCAAGTTGGATAACTCTTGCATGAATATAATGCATTCTTGTGTCATTTTTTTGCAAATTGTGGCTGTTACTTAAATCATCAAATCAAATAAATATTGTATATAAACACTCTTTAATATATTATGGAAGCTGTTATGTCATTTCTCTGTTACAGACCCTAAACCGCTCAAGTACACCAATTGCACGCAAACGGAGTGCACTCAGAGCGTAAGCGGAGCGCGAGCGTAGCGCAGACGGAGCGCGAACGGAGCGCAGATTGAGCGCAGACGGAGCGGACATGGACCGTAAGCAAACGCTGGATTTTGAATAATAAACGCACTCCTGAACGCATGAAATAGATCGAGTGCACTCAGACACGCTGAATGCACTCAGAAGCGCTGTATACGCTAGACACAGTAAGAAAACTGATAACAGAACTTTTCGTGCGCTACTGAGTGCACTCGTTCATTCGGATATACTCTTTTTTTATTATTTGATCGTGAAGTCGATACTTAAAATCGAGATAAAAATAAATTTTCTTTCAAATGAATATAAACCATGTAGTTAATATAAATGTTTTACTGTAAAACGCATGATAAAACTTATTTTGGTCAACAATTTATCAATTATAACATAAATATCAATATTTAGCTGATCAATACAATAATGTTTAAAACACCTATTATACAATAGACGACACATCATTGGTTATCTACGGTTTCAAGGCTAATTTGCCGTGTTATTTCGATATAAATTAGTTATAGAACATACAAAACATGTACTTTATTTCGATTTAAGCGTATACTGCTCCAAATACAAAAATATCAAAGCATGCGTGAATCAAACAAAACATAGATATGCGTAAAATTATATGATTAAGATTCTATTTGTTTGGGTATTTCGGCAAAATAAAAATTACCAATTTTCAATTTAATTTGGACTTTAGTTTTATATTTTCCCCAAACATAGTTACACTGAGTTTGTGCTTAGTTGTAAACAAATCTACGTAAACTGTTATATTGCAATTAAAGTGGAAACATTATACTCGTGCACATCTCATTAAAAAAAATAATAATAAATTAATTGTATTCTAAAATATAAAATGGGTCAGTAGTACAGCGGATAGGGTGCTGGCTTCAGACGGCAGAGGTCGCGAGTTTGACCCAGGCTTTACCCGACCTCTCGAAACACAATTCAGTACCAGATCTAATAAGGGAATGCACTAGAGAAAGATATGCATAAGCTCCGAGCTTACTTGACAATCAAGCTAAATTAAATTAATGTAAAATAAATGTATGTATGCCAAATTAACAAGACAGACTGAAATAACACATTAGACATAGGAAATAAAAACTAGCAAACGTAAATTTCTAGGTGACCTTTTTGAGGTTGTGATTTTATATTGACTAAAGAACAGCTTTTGGTCATGAGGAAGGTTTAAATAAACAAAAAAGAACATGTATTCACTGCCTATAAAAAAGTAAATATATTGTTTTCCCGCTTTCCTACAAAATCGATACGCCTGATCACGTGCATGTAAGCACGTAACAATTAAGCCACTATAAAAGTTGTGAAAGGGGCAACAAGTAAGAAATGACAACAATAATAATAATAATAATAATAATAAAGAAGAAAAAATACTCAGATAATATTAATATGATAATATAATAATATAATAATAAAGTAATATAGCAATAATAACAATAATATTAGTAATAATAGTAATAAATAATAATAAAATATACAATAGATATTAATAATAATGATGATAATAATAAAATTATAAAAAATCTGCATATTTAAGTATTGATTTTGACTATATATTTCTTATCCAATCACATGCTGCGGGTTAAATAAAGATTCATTCATCTTGCACAAATTATAATCAAAATGAAAATTACACACCGGCAGGGTTCGTTGTGATCAATGGACCGATAAATCACCAATAAACTATTTATTGACACACATGTGGTTCTCATCATGCGTATCTGTTTTGATGATTGCCATGCAACTCTGCCTTCATTATAGTAATTTAATTGTTATATTAATTGTGAACGACTGACCAGATGCACATACGCACGTATCCAATATAAAAGCTGTAAACAAATCAATAAGTCAATATGTATATTATAATAATAGCTCCAATGATAATAATATTTCAAAAAAAATAAAACAAATAATGAAAGTAAAAAATAATACAAATAAAATACTACATTTTACAAGGAATTATTTAAACACATGTCTTTAATTTTTATTAGTTTTAAAATTGTAGGATTGTTTTATTTTGTAAATTAACAATTCTGATCTGTTTTTATACGAAATCGCTATGGCAGCTGTGGTAAAATGACAGCCCTGAATACACATCCCTTTATACGTGTTTGTCACACTTTCTACCATTCACTCAGAGCTGGCGTGGGGTTTTCGGTTCGTTAATTTAATGATATTAACATCATGATATTTACATACTAAAGCGTTCTGAAACTTCGAATAACCGATATCTTAAATAATTTTTTTATTTGTTGTTAATTGGCTGGCAGTTTTTCTTTCTTATTTTTTTCTTTTCAATCACATAATGTTGGCTCAATTAAAATTCATCCATCTGGCACGAATTACAATCAAAATGAAATCATACATATCTTCCGTGGTCAATAGACCGATAAGTCACCGCTTTAGCATATAACCTAATTGACACGGCTCTCACTGGCATGTGACATAACGTAATTAACACCACGGGTGTGTTGCTGCGTGTCATATAATTAGTGGTATAGCACAGTGGGTGTAGTTTCAAACAAGTTAAATATAGTTTGTCATTTTAAATAATATATTAACATAAAGCATACTATCAGTAAAAAAATAATTTGAGAAACCCACTGAAAAAAGTTTATTGCAAGTATATTTATATACATAATGATAACGAAAATAATTATAAAAAACTTAAAATATCAGAATATCTTTTTTTAAGTTTAGTGAAGCCACATTTGGACCCAAATCGAGAAAAACACTACAAGATTATTATTTTTCAAAAATCATTGATTATAATGTCGAATTGCATCACACAGATTATAATAAAATTTTCATCACCCATGCAGTGCATATTATTGATTATAAAGCTTATTTTAGTTTGAACATTAACAAAACCAGTGATATATCCACATGTTGTTAAGTCACTGCTTACACTGAGCAGATTTATGGATTATCATAAGGCCAATGAGGTATCAACAGTATGGAATTATTAATTAAATTTAATTATAAATAACAATTTATTTAGTTTATGTTGATGATGTATATGTAAATTTTGTGGACAAACTTTATTGATTTCCTGTAACAAACAGCTTACGGTATATCAAAGAAGATACTGACGCAAACAAACGTCGGTGTCTGGATAACAGAAGCCGGTATAACGTGCGATATTCTTTGATCACCAAGACCACTGATCACATATCAAAACATAGACACTTCCGTTTAACATGCCTACTATCGATACTTGTCCAACGGGTGACATAATCTGTAGACAAACAATCGGATTATGAATTAATTTACCTTGACTAAAATCCCATGGATACATTTAATTGCTCCATTGGAACAGATTAAATTAAAAAGTCAATATAGAATCAGTTTAAAGAGTTGAGATGTTGCGATTGGCTATGGGCCGGAAACCGAACTGAGCGAACTGAACGTTGAGTGAACGCTGAACGAAGCGAACGCTAAGAGGAGTATTAAATACAGCACTTAGCTATACAGCGCTCGTGAGCGAATACTTGCGTTTGTGAGTGCATTAAATTAACCGCGTTTAATCGAGTGCACACAAACGGAGCGCGAACGGAGCGCGAACTAAGCGCGAACGGAGTGCAAACTGAGCGCAAACGGAGTGCAATTATGGGGTACTTGAGCGGTTTAGGGTCTGTACCACTGGATTAAAACAATAATTTTTGAGCTTTACAGATACATGCAGCCATTTTTTTCATTGTATTATTTTTTTTCCCTCTCACATGTGTGTATTAACAGTCAAAGCAGACACAGTGAGACATATCATCCACGGAATTCTTGTAATATACACTTATCTGACACTTATCCAATTATTGTCTTAATTATTGTAGCATGAGGCATTCAATTTTATTTCAAGGCCAGCCCAAAATTTGTTCTTTTAGATGCTTTCATAACATTATTAGGTGTACCTAAATTAATTAATAGTGTGGTTCCTATTTCATGAAAATACAAAATAGGGTAGGTAGATAGGTAAATTATTTATTTATTGTAAATAATTTATTTTGCGTTGTTGGTACTATCCGTTTTCTGTGAGTATTTGTTATGTCTGTATGTAGACAGACTTGACACACGATGGTCAGGCAGCTGTTGCTAGAGGCCACCATGTTGCTGCTATCGTTACTATGATCACTTCCGGCGGTGCACTTCGGGCAGTCGGGTATAAAAGCTAAAGGTCTAAAATACAGCTGAACCACATCACCACCAGGAACGAAAATTGTGGACACGACAGATATGGCCGATTTTTTATTATTATTTTTTAAGGTAATAAATGTTTAGGGTCGGCGGGAAATAATAGGGATGGTCAGGAAACTGGAACCACACTATTATTTAATTTAGGCCTAATTTGTCTGCCTTGTTCTGTTTTATGTGTTTAGACTCAATTCAGTCTTCTAGTACTTGGATGTTGCTTCCTTGTACTTTTTGGACTGTTATTTGAAATCATTTTTCAGGTGGCAGGGCAAAAAATTGTCCTGAAGGGAGTAATTCGTACGCAGTTTGCACGTTTCATCAATCTTCCAACGAAAATCCATGTAATCTTCCTGGCTGCACCAGTTACATCTATTGAAAATGTAAGTAAGATTCTGTGGAGTGCATAGTCTAGTGGTAGAGCACTGAACCCATGATCGGAGGGTCATGGGTTCGATCCTCTGCCACGACTATGTGTGGTGTCATTGAGCAAGACACTTTTCTCCATATGCTTAGTACTGGTTCTACCCAGGAACACTTGGAACATGATTTGCCTAAGCTATAAGAATTTGTTTCACAATCAAAGAAAATAGATATGTTTAAACTAAGATTTTGTCCTTGAATATTTGGTTTCCAAGGTTTATGGTAGTTACCGTAGGTGGATAAAAAACTTGATGATTTGACTTACCAGTTAAATCTCTAATTTTTGTGTCTGCTGCTTTGTTCTGTAATCACCCTAAATGTAATTTTGTCAAACTTGGCAGTGTCCATCTGAAAATGTTTTTGGCGCACATCTCTAATATTGTTCAAAATATTTAATATTTAAATGAGCACTATGGGGGTGGGGGGGAGGGGGGGGGGGGCATTTGAGCAATGAAATTGATGTAAGTGTTATAATAAACAACGGATATCCAATACTGACAATTTCAGTGTTGATTTGTTTATTTTTTAATATCATTTGATTAAAATTTTCATTTTTACTCTTTCAACATCTTGAAAATAAGTATTGCATAAAATACTAATTTGGAGAAAAGCTCTCCGGAGCAGTGAGATAACCTAACGAAATTTTTACACGTCATGCTGACCTTATAGTGCCTTTTGCTATAAGGGAGTTTTCATTTTTTTCAATATATATTTTGTTACCATGAAAACAAATAGCCAAAATTACAAAAAATATGTTTCCGGAGCAAAACTCGAAACCATTCAAAATAGCTTAACTGTATATATGATGTCAACCTTATGGTATTGTTGTGCCTTTTGCTATGAGGGAGTTTTAAAACATTTTTAGTAAAATACCTCACACAAGTGGGTATTGATGAAACTTCTTGTTGCAGTAGTAATTGGGGATTTTGAAAAGACATGGTTCATTATTTTATATGGAGACCTTCCAAAAGTCATGGGGCATAACAAGATATAGGACATGATTCATACTGGAGACCTACATCAAATAAATGTTCAGAATTAGTGATAAGGCAGGGAACCACTTGTCCCCTGCCACTTAGTGACTATCTACCTTTTTGACGGACAGACCCAAATGAGTGTCCCCCGCTTTTCGCAAACTTTGGTTTCCGCGCAATAACTTAAGAATGCTAGAATCAAATCTTTTGAAATTTTAATACAATGTTTATAATGACAAAACACAGGCAAAATTTGATTTAAAGGTTGTGGCATTTGTCCTTCTAGAGTTATGCCCCTTTAGTTTATGAAAAATCATATTTTTTTTTAGTTTCCTTGCAATAACTTAAGAATGACTGAATCATATCTTTTGAAAAAAGTGAGGGACGTAAATTCACAGAAGTTGCTTGTTATTATTGTTATCACTGATGCAAAAACAATCCCATACAAACTTAACAGACTTCTTAGTATACACGGCTTCACAATAATAATAAAACTGCTCAATTACAGTGCAAAGCAGATGCAGTCTGGTTGTCGGATGTGGAGATGGAACAGCATCTGGACACAGTAGAGCCGTATATGCTGGGTCCAGAACCAGCCAAGATTGTCAACCAAATTAAAGACAATTCAGGTGTTTATTTTTCTGTTTGGGGTCCTGAAAATAAAATAAAATTTGAATCTGTATCTTCACTAATTTTCAGAAGTTTACCTTGGGTTAGGTGTCCAACTAGATATTAACACTTTTCAGTGGGAGAGGGTATTATATTAGATTCAGAAGTAAAAATGTATAACCAATAAAATTCATTTATTTGATTTTCTAGAGCTATTTAAGATATAAATGAGAATAACAGAAATATCAGAAGGCTTTATAATTCAATATAATTTTCTATGAAAAAAAATGTCATAGAATAATTTAATTAAAAATTGCCTCTATAAAATGTTTGAATAATCAGACAGTGAAACTGCATGTAAGCATATACTTATTTTGTGTCCACTCTCATTGTACTCATTATTAATTGATTCATCACTCAGGTGCTGTTCCTCAGTCATCACTCAGTGAAACCTGTGTAGAATATGTAAATGTGGAGGCAGAGTCGTCACAAATTACACCACAAGAATCACTCATCAAGTCTTCAAAATTGGGCAGAAAAGGTAAATGTGTACTGATGGGAGAACATGATTATATACAGTAGAACTTCGTTGGCTCGTACACGGTCGGCTGGTTGGGCCAAATTCCTATTTCGAAGTATATACATTTATGTATGGTATGATGTTGAACTACAAAGTTCTACTGTAGTTTTAATTTTGTTATATGATTAGATATTGACTTTTATATGTATATATCACTTATTTGTAATTTTGTGTCCTTATAGAAGAAGTGTAACTGGATATGTTTTCACAGAACAAGACTGTGTTTTTGACACTATATAATAAGTTAATTTTGGGATTCTGTAATGTTTGTGAATTTGCAAATCTGAAATATTAGCAAAAAGTATCAGTTAATACATGTATAAATTATCCCTATAATTAACTTTAATCATCACTAAAAGCCCATACTAGTATTCCTTTTGGCTTCACATGGACAGCAATCATGATTTGATAGTGTTTTATTTTATTATTTATTTTACTATCTCATTGACAAATCAAATTTTTTTCACTTTACATTTTTACAGGCAAAAGGGTTTTTAAGTGTTTATGTATACAGCAGCTTGTAATGATTTTACTTTCACAGAACATGAATATTAAGCTTTAAGCGTGTAATATGTGAATGGCATAACAAGAATATGTAGCCTTAAGCTTGTCATATTTTCACATAACAACAATATGCAGCTTTGTGTGTTTTTTTTCCATAATGTAGCTTTAAGTTTTTGATATTGCATATGGCTTTTATATCACAAAAAGTATGAAGCTTTAAGAGACATGCTTTTTATAATTGAATAAGTTTACAATGAAGCATGTTGTAATGTTTGGATATTACAATCTATTGTTTACAGAGCAAGAATTGTTGTTTCAAGAATTCATGGAGTGGACACACCCAAGTCAATTTATGAACAAACACATTTTTACAAAGTATATGGAGATGAAAGGAGCCAAAATGGACAACATTGATCATCTCTTTAGGTTTGTTTTGTCATTCAATACATTCATGTTCATCTTGACCGCAGCGTGGTCTAGTGGTAGAGCGTCCGCCTCACATGCATAAGGTTGTGTGTTTGATCCCCGACCGGGTCATACCAAAGACTTCATAAATGGTACTAGAAGCTTCCTCACTTGATGCTCAGTATTTAGAGGACAGTTCTAGGTCTGGTCAGCCCAGTGTCAGTATAATGTGACTGGGTGGGGTATCATGCCATTTGTCTGAGGCATGATACTCCAGTGTGACAGCGCTCAGAATACTGTCTCAAGTAGACACCGTCATGATATGACTGAAAAATTGTTGAAAACAAGCTTAACACCATACAATAACAACAATATCATGTTCATATGATTGAAATAGTGCAGTTGGTGTGATGTAAATGTTGTAGAAGTTTCACTTTTTACTGTGTTTCGATATATATACAAATTTAAGAGAAACGTATTTGCCAGATAAATATTTTAATAATTCAAGTCGACATAAGTGTACCACTTTAATGACAACAAAAAATGAAAGTTTGATATGTAGCAGCTTATCTTCATTATGTGTTTAAAAAGACGAAAAGAAGTTCTATGTGTTACTAGTTAAGCTATACATTAAATTAATGTATATGCACTATGCTATGATATTTCTGTTTATAACAGTGTATAAATGAAGTAATACTTTCTGTAATCTTGACAACTCGCATACTGTTTTGTTAACATTTATTTGTATAAAAAAACATATTGCATTGGCTGCTGGCCTTAAAGAAAATAAACTATTTGTCATTGTCAGGAAAAAAAAATAGTTTGTGTTCTTACGGTGAAAACTAGTTTTTTTTCCAAGTTTTCTAGTATGTGAAGTAAATGGTTATTAAATCTATAAGAAATATAATGCTTTATCATTTGTACTGCACATTTGTTTCTTGACTGCTCTTTAGGAATGAATTAAATGTTTATCTCTAACAGTTACAAGTCACAAATCCCGTTACATCCATTTTCTACTTTTAAATGGAAAGAAAGTCAACATAGTTACATATGTATGTATAGAACTGATAAAAGTAGTGGTGGATTTGAATTACTGCCCGTTGTAGATAAAATAGCAATTATGTATAAAATGTATGTCACATAGAAAGAAACAGTACTTTCCAGTGTTGTACTTTTTTCCTGTGATGAAAACATTAAACTGTTGGTTTAATTGTTATTGAGCCTGCTTGCAGTGAATTCGACATAGTTATCACAATGGCAATTTAGTGTTGTGCGTGCGTCTGTCCAGTCTTGTCCGGGATATAACTTATTCATGCATTGAGGGATTTTTTAGCTTGGTACAAAGGTTCACCATACAGTGCCTCATATAAGAACTTGACTGAATAAGGTGAAAACTCGTCAAATTAAAATAATTGATAAAAATCTTATATTGGGTGATTTTCACACTGTAAGTTTAAAATAATTAAGTGAAACATGGAGAATTGTCTCAATTCAAGTAATTCAAATGCCTTATCTTAATTAAACTATTCTGTATTAAATGCACAGTATTGTAAAATTGTTGCTGCCTGCATTATCAGTATTGTAGAAAATGTGACTGAGCAATCAAACTCAGAATTTCTGGTCTAATTCGATGTTGTCAATTTTAAATGACATGTTTTAAAACAACCTATTGAAGAAATTGGTGTTGGTGGCAAAATGTAACTCAAAATTGTACTTTGAATTGGGTTAGAACAGGTTTTTCCTTTGCAAGCTGAGATTTTCATTCTCACTGACATTTGTCAAAGTGTGTGATCTTGATCATCTAGACGCTTTCATTACTACCTACAAATAATATATGCAAAGTCCTGTATGAGAAGATTGAATAAACTGGTACACTTCTCTACTTTCACTCTGCTGATAGCTTGTGAGGCACAAACCGTAATAACCGGGAACCGGTTTATCTGGCTTTGTCTGTTTATCGAAATACAGGAAATGTGAAACAAAACAACTGTTTGGATACACATTGCATTAATAATGTTTTGCATGAAAGGAAATTTATTTGGGTACTGCTTGAAAACAAAATTGTTTGCATTTTCCACGAATTATTGAGTGAAATACACAGTTTATCTGGAGCACTGACCATGATGAGACAAAGTGTCTCAGACTCAATTCCATAAAAGCTTAAAGGTCAAGGTCACTTTTAGAGGTTCAAGATCAGGAAAAGGTATAAATTTCTTGTCTGCTTCATATCTTGTAACATGTCATAAATGTTCACCATAATGAAACATTTGATCACTGGGGAGTACTGGCAGGCTCAACATTGTAGCCCATGTATATCTAGTTTTTTATAGAATCCTACCTCAAACTAACAAGAATAACAACATAATGTGTCATTTTGCAGGGCATGTGATGTACACAAGAGGAAGTATCTGTCTTGTAAGGACATGTTGCTGGGATTGGCCGCCATGGAACCCAGTACACAACATGGCGGTATGCCCGCAGAGATGAGATGTAGATACATCTTCAGATACTATGACCGTAACAGCGACGGAAATCTTCAGTTTGATGAATTCAAGTACGCTTGATTACTGATTAATATCTTCCTTGGTTCTGTATAGATGCATGTAAACAAATTTAACAATCAGTGTGAGATGATTTCATACTGATTTATTTTAGATTCATTTTGAAGTAGGCTTAGAGCTTAAATGAATCACTCTGGATTTTGTTTTCTGGGAAAGATCAATACTGAGAGTTGTGTTTTAGAGGCAATCAGGTCAAGTCGGTGATTGAACTCGAGATTTCTGGTGTGAGGGATCAGTACTCTATCCACTGTGCTACAGTCCAGCTAAGATGATTTTAAATGTTACTTTTACTGTGACTACTATCCCCATTGACAACAGTCACAGTTGTCCATACGTTACCACATTGGAACAGAAATCAATAGCAGCTTATATATTTGATATCAGATGTTGCCTTTTTGCTTCAAGATGAAGATGTTGACAAGGAAATTATAGATATAGACCTGTGGTGTGATAATAATGCATCTCATGAAGCTGCAGTTACTTTGAGTCTCAATTCATTGAGTTTGAGTTTGGACTCGATTTGGAAATTTCAAATCATAAATTTTTGCAAGTTGCAGGTCAAGTTCACTTGTCTGATTAAGTTGATTGTTTTTCTGAAACTAGATGATTTGATTTTAATTGATTTTAACTATAATTAAGATCCTTCAAATTTTACTTCAGTATCTAAAATACTTTAAATACTGTACTAGTAGTACATTGTAATTAGAATTTTAAGTGTAACTGTTAGATTAAAAAAAAATGTTTGCAATATAATTAAAAGCCTTAACATCAGTCTGCTATTGTGTTAAGTGATTTACTTTAATAAAACATGCTACGTTTATAAGAATAAGTCACTCAAAGTTGTGCTTCTGAACATGTAAATGTCACCTGGCTCCTATTTCATCAACATATATTTAACAACTTAAATCTAAGAAAAGCAGCCAGATGATTATGATTTTAGACTGGTTCCAGTGAAACAGCATATGTTTTCATTGATGTTGATTATATTATAGATAATAAGCCAGTCAAAATTAAGTTAAGTTTTTAAATATTTAAGTAAAATATTGATGAAACAGAAGACTTGATATTGGAGATATAAATAAAAACCCAGAGAAAGTCAGAGAAGTGGGTTAATATAGAGTTGCTTTAATATTTAAAACTAAAAATTTAAAATTATTTTTCATCTTGTTCATTGTAAAAACAAACTTCTATAAATCATGTTCATAGTCGTTTTGGATTCAGAACTTTGAAAGCAAATTTGGATAAAGTGTCCGTGACACAAAGACCGGTTTCACAAAACATTTCAACAAAAAAATGTCAATTTCTCTAAATGGTTTCTTGATCTTATTGCACAACAAATGACTATACAGACTTGAAGTCATTACAAATCCCCAGTTATTTGTAAAGCATCAACACAAAAAGATCAACATTGATAAATTATAGCATTTTAAATATTGGAGTTGAGGAAAATCTCATGTTAAGATGTTTAGTGAAACTAGGGCCTAGTTTACATCTGTACACTTATTTCAGTGTATTCTTTCATTAGGTTCACTATTTTTCTTGCACACCAGATAAAGATGTCTGCATTTTTACCAGGGTTAGATGTTTCTATCTCACTCTAGAGCTGAGATAAAATTCTCACGCTATGACGTTAAGACTCATTTAGGATGTAACGTAAAAAATACATGATTTAAATCATATGATTTAACATCTTAAAAGCGACTGTTGTAAAATATATAATGATTAAATAAGTTTAAATAATTATTTGATATATTTGGTATGCAAGAAAAAGAAGCATTCATTGGTTTTTCAGTTCAGATAGAAAATTCTGTCCCTTGGGATAAGTGTATCACAGGAAATCTCAGGACAGAATTTTCTATCCGACCCTCAAACTCGTGTAAGATTCTCATAATCCTGTACACTAGATATAGATGTGTTGGCTCAGTACATATGCACACTGATACCGATGTGTTTCTTTATGTTCTCCAGACGACTTGTGTTAGACATCAGACTGAGTAAAGGTTTGTCTTCAGACGACACCGCCGTGGAGGAAGATGCATTGAAGAGTGCCAAGTGAGTATAAGTACCTTGTAGTTGTATAAACATGCACCCATCTCATCAGTATTGTAAATGTGAAAATGTCAGCAAAATGTGGAACTTTCAGTGAAATGTGAAACTGTCAGTGAAGTGTGAAACTGTCAGTAAAATGTGAATCTGTCAGTGAAAATATAATGTAATACTGAGTATGTTTCTAAGTTGTTGCGCTTTTTTCTTTTAAATCATCTTTTGACAATGTTTTCTGTATGTATTGTGCTATTGTTAAATTATTTTCTCTTTAGCTATATTTTGTTTATGTACCTTATTTGATTATGTAGAAATGTAGATATGATATTATATAATATATAATAAATGATGTACATGTATATCAAGATCTGCAGTTCAAGTATGGGGGCACATGCCAAAAAAAGAAAGAAAAAAATAAGTTGTATAGGCTATAAGGCTAAATTAAAATGGCCACATTGGGGTCTGAGTCCACTACCTCTGCAGAGATCGAGTGGACAACACTCCCTATAGTTGAAAGGTTAACAGATGCTTGAAATTCAAATGAAGTTCCATTTGTGATAAACTTAGTGTCAGAATAAAATACAGTCTTTTAGACAATATTTTTCTAAACAATTTCAAGTGACTGAAAACATTGTGTTGTAACAGATTGAGCTAGAGGTAAAAGCAGTTAACCACCAGGAAGGTAGCTGTCACACTTTTGAAAGTAGCCAGATAATTGTGGCTTTTATTGAAATTTAGAGCTGATTTAGCTGGGCCTACTGACTCAGTCAGCAACACGTCTGATAGTTAACCAAGGTGTTGTTTGTTAAAAACCCATCTGGCCACAGTCTTTGTGATGCTTGTTTTTGAACTTAGTTCTTTGGCCATGAATGTCCCAGCCCTGTGTATGTGGGGTAGCAGTCAATGATTTTCAAAGCTAAAGTGTGTTTAGTTCTGATTAACTGCCCAGCAGATTCCAGGGTTGATGATTCTGTTTGCTGACTGCCATTATATAACTGAAATACTGTTGAAAAAATATGTGTCCCTCTCCCATACAAACAATCTATGGCTGATTTATCAGGCCCCGCAGCTACAAACAGATCAAACATTTGTGTATTTATTTCTGTTTTGTAGAATTCAACTGTTGTACTTAGGCCATTATAAGTTAATTGCTAGATTATCATCCAAATTTTTCTTAAAAACGAGGAGGGTGGGAGGTTTTTATTTTTTATTTTCATTTTTTTTTTTCAAATTTTTTTTTTATTTTTTTTATGATAATAAAAAGGGTCGGGGAGGTATAAAAATTAGGGGGCGGGCGGGGATGATAATCTAGCAATTAATTTATTTCGACCTTAACTGCATGAGCACTGAACAGCTTTGTGTTTAATTTTCAGACACTTTGATGTTGAGGAGGGTTCTAGGTATCAGTGTACTTACATGTAGTTGGCTTCATGTAGGCTTCTCTGTGTTATACTTGGCTAAACTGCTGGCAACAATTACATGATTATGTAGTGTTAGATTCTGTTACAATTAGTCCTCTGTAATTTGATTGGTTGGATTTTGGTCACATAATTACATGTATGTCATCTATAGGGAGAAAGGTTAAATAATATTTTGAAATCAAATATTACTTTTTATTTTATACTTTCTGATTAATTATAGAGATTTCTCAGTGGATTATTTATAGTAATCAACTGTTGAGTTGAAAACAGTGAAATTATGAAAAAAAAACTTTTTTTATTTTTTTTGTCCTTGAATATCAAATTATAAAAAAACTTTTTTTTTTTTTTTTTTTTTTTTTTTTTTAAAAAAAAAGTACTTTATTTTTTTTTATAAGTCAATTAATATCTAATGTCAAACTGAGGTAAAAATATTCAAAAATGTACCGGTATGTAAATACATAAAATAAAAAAAGAAGTTTTTTTTTGGTGTAAGATCAAATCATATTTCATCTCGTTATCACCAAAAAATGATATTCTCACTCTTGGTAAGCCACTCGTGAGAATATGGCTTTTGGTGTTCATTTGATGAAATATAATTCGGTCTTACATCAAAACAAACAAATATCCTCTATTTATATCTTGACCTTTGTCAACAGGTCAAGATTTCTTATTATAAAGTTTCATGTCAATATGCAAATATATCTAGGATCAGAGATAAGTCATGGATATTCTGTTCAATAACTTATATCTTATTTTGTCGCTGTAGTGAACAAATCTTCAATTTTTGTTGACTGAATACTAAATTGCGCACCCCGATAGTGTCTCTCATTGGCCAGTATTTGGTAATGCAAAAACATTTACAAATAAAACGGAAAATGCAGTCATGTGTATTAACGAATATTCGATTAATTAGATAAACTACATGAATGGAATCAACCCTTATCTTTAAATCTCGCCTCCCTCTTTGTGATAAAATAAACTTTCCATCATTTACTGAACAGAAAGTTAAAATTGATGTATCTTTAACAGTGTGTTACAGAATGGTCCAAAATTAGTGTTTAAGAGTGTATTGGAGACATTCAGTATGGGTTTCATTTACCGCGCTGTTATTACAATATACAGATTACAGAGGTCTAGTTGCTATGTAACAATGTACATGTAGTGAGTAGTTTGTCAGAGTATACACATCCAGTCACTGTCAGCAACTTTATCTTATATTTTATGCTTTATTCTGGTGTGTATTAAATCAGCCCACTCACCGCAAATTTGGTGCCTCATCCTCATCACAAACCTGTGTTAGTGGTCACCTCTATTAAGCAACCACTTGTCTTAAACAGCCACATTTTCTTTTTACCATTTCTATAAATTTAGTTTTTGTTGACCTGTATTAAGCAGCCAACTGCCTTAAGAGGTCAGTTTTTCTCTTTCCCTTGAGTGGCTGCTTAAGGAAGCCGTCTATATTAGAGGTGTCCAAAGGCGTCTATATTAGAGGTGTCCAAAGGCGTCTATATTAGAGGTGTCCAAAGGCGTCTATATTAGAGGTGTCCAAAGGCGTCTATATGAAGTAAAGGGTTAAATGGACAGGATGGAGTATCATAGCATGTGGCATAGACTTCAGTCATGGTTGCAGGGTTTAGTATATACTACAGACAGATATGGCTATTGCATTTATAAGATTGAAAAATAGTCGAAAGTGATGTTAAAATGTTAAGTTTAGTGACTCTTGTGTATACCTGTATTCTAATTTTTAACATGTAGAACAAAGAGAGCTTGAGCTTGTGAGATAGAGCTTGTTCATTCTTTAAGTGCTTACAGCTGATAAGATGGTTATATATTATGTGTACA
Source organism: Panopea generosa (assembly GCA_029582155.1). Taxonomy (NCBI): domain Eukaryota; kingdom Metazoa; phylum Mollusca; class Bivalvia; order Adapedonta; family Hiatellidae; genus Panopea; species Panopea generosa. The sequence goes on from CM055899.1 coordinate 44,220,660, forward strand.
GTTTCGCAGCTTTGTTTTTGTTTATTAAATACAGTATTACATTGTATATTGCTTTTGATTATAATCATTATTGTGACTACGGTATTAATGTCCACTGTGAATGTGTTGCTACATCCCAGTTGTACTATTGCGAGGGGAACAGGTTTCTAACCGAGGCATTGGCTGGCCTCTATGGAATTTCGATGACTCAAGCACTAAAAACTACAGAACATCATGTACATGTATCTTGAGGACTTTGTTTTTATGAATATTTCATAAACACGTTACCAGTACTTGTGATATTTTATGTATCAGAAATTTGCAAACTCCTTGTCCAGTATCATTTCTTGCATTATATATACAAAATAAAAAACTATAATTGTATATTATCATAGATAATGATTGTGTAAAACATATTTTAAAAACAAAAGCATTCATCAAGTTAAAGATATAAACTATGTAATTATCTTCAAGGTATATATTAATTTGTAAACATCTGAACTTCAAAACATTGGGGGATACCAACACTTTTTCATGGTATGAGTCACCTTTGAGTTCCTTTGATTTAATGAAGTAAATGAACCCTTTATTAATATGACATGAAGGTATAGGCTCCATTAGCAAATACATGTAATACATATGAGGTGCATATGTAAGTTGGCAGACTGTGCTGTCAGACCAAGAATATTAACTGTCTGTCCATATACTGGTAACATTCAAGGTCTAACATCCCAGTCCATATGTAAATTGGCAGACTGCTGTCAGACCTAGAATATTAACTGTCTGTCCATATACTGGTAACATTCAAGTTCTAACATCCCAGTCCATATGGAAGTTGGCAGACTGTGCTGTCAGACCTAAAATATTAACTGTCTGTCCATATACTGGTAACATTCAAGGTCTAACATCCCAGTCCATATGTAAGTTGGCAGACTGTGCTTCCCTACCTAGAATATTAACTGTCTGTCCATATACTGGTAACATTCAAGGTCTAACATCCCAGTCCATATATAAGTTGGCAGACTGCTCATACCTAGAATATTAACTGTCTGTCCATATACTGGTAACATTCAAGGTCTAACATCCCAGTCCATACATAAGTTGGCAGACTGCTCATACCTAGAATATTAACTGTCTGTCCATATACTGGTAACATTCAAGGTCTAACATCCCAGTCCATATGTAAGTTGGCTGACTGTGCTTCCCTACCTAAAATATTAACTGTCTCCATATACTAATAACATTCATGGTCTGGCTTTCTGGTCCATATGGAATTTTTGGTCTGGCTTTCCGGTCAAACTTGCATTTGGACAGAAAAAATGTTGTTATTTTTATATTATTGAGAATATATTCAAACACAAAAATTAAAAAATCATTGTATCATTGAGGTATAAGGTGCTCCTTGGAAAACAAGAAGTTTGTATGGTAATCACATCATGACAGGTGTAGAAATAGTCCTTTAGTTTCTTTCCAGTTCTAAATGCATGATTTCCTATGAATAGTTTGTAATTTAAATGTTGATTTGACTGGAATAATTAAAAGCATTGTCTTTTATATACATGAATACACCATTATATTGGACAGGATGATGGTGTTGTGGTACTAATACTAATATTGTCACATTGAACAAAGAAAGGAATATGAAATGAATAATAATATATAATATTACTACAGCACTTTTGGACATAAACGTGTGTTGCAAATATTTTTTCAGCTCAGGGCAATGAATTTGATTGTTAAAAAGGTGTATTAAAAATGTGTTTGGGATGGTTCCATAGTTGATGTTGTATGGTGTTTAACGTCACTTTCAACAATGTCTACTTGAGACAGTATTCTGAGCGCTGTCACACTGGAGTATCATGCCACATACACATGGTATGATATCCCACCCAGTCACATTATACTGATACCGGGCCGACCAGACCTAGAACTTTCCTCCAAATGCTGAACGTCAAGCAAGAAAGCTTATAGTACCAAGTCTTTGGTATGACCCAGTCGGGGATCGAACCCACGACCTTCCGCATGTGAGGCGGATGCTCTAACATTAGACCACGTTGCGGTCTTGGTTTCATAGTACATATACTGCTCATTATTTTGTGCATTGAAATAAAAAATATTAGTAAAACCATCAGCACTTTAATAGTTCCCCCATTTACATTCCAATAAATTAAATGTCCCTTGTCTTGCAATACTACATCATGGGTTAGAGACTCACTCTGTCCAAAAATCTTTTGTGGGAAAGCTTGCCATATATTTGCGGATGGACACTAATTCTACTCAGACTTCTTCTCCCAATAAAACTGGATATGCCATATAGCCATGACGTGTCATGTGTTGAAAGAAAATGGCATTAAACTGTATTAAAAAATATGTAATATATGTTCATATTGCACGAGAGAACTCAGGACTTCTTTTTAACTCTCATTTACTCTTTTTGTCTTCTTTTTCTTTATAAGTAAACATGAAGTTTAAATCACAAGTCTTAGTGTAAACAATGCTGTCTGTAGTCTGGCTTTGAATACAAATGTACTCGTATTTCTATACTTTAAGAAACATTCAGCATCAATTAGTATGAAATGAAGATTATCAAGAAATCCTATACTACTAAAGTTTGTGAGTAGAAGCACCACTGTCTGTACCTTGTCTTTTTATAATACCTCAATAAAGTCTCACTGAATGCAACAAAGTCTGATTGACAGGGTTTGCCATAAATGAGTGATTAATCCACAAAACTTCACGTTAACATGGCTAACACCACATTAGTATACAGCTGTTATTTTTTTTTAATTTAAACTGCATTTGGATATAGTAAAGATTAGTTGATTATGTGTCAGAATTGGGCAGGAACCAAATGGAATCGGAATGCTACAAAAAAAAACATCACAAATAATCGTGTCTGACAAAAATAATATGAAAAATTGGAAAATAAAAGTTTTTTTAATTGTATGAGAATGCATAACTGGTGACCAGCTCCATTGATGAAGGAAATTCTTTGTAATATATATAACTCAATAGTCCTTCATCCGATCCATGTACCAAGATTGTGATGTCTATCTACAGATGACATTTTGAGCATGTCCTAAATATTACGACAAAAGTAAAATTTACAGGCAATGTAAACACAATGTCATGGACACTGACCTTGGGAATTTCTTCTTTGGCTTTAATGAATTGAACATGTTTTGTTGTTCTGATCATCCTCAATGCCTACTTTTGTTTGATGTTGTAGATTGTTTGGGACAGAATCTAAGGACAAGTTACCTCTGGCAGATTTTCTGAGCGCTGTAGGACAGCTGAAATTTCGCGGGACATCTGTTCTCTTTAGACTACCTCACTCATGTACGATCTCTCTGAAAAGGTAGCATATTCTCAAATTTCTCAATATCCTCAAAGTTTTAAGAACTGAAAATATCATTAAATTTTGTCTGGTAACAATTCTTAAAAAAAATGAGTACATTCCTTCAATCGTCAATCATTGATGGAAGAGGAAACTCATGCTAATGTACTTTTTTAATCTTTAAGTGAAATGATTGGTCAATCAGTAGATTGATTGATTGATTGATTGATTGATTGATTGATTGATTGACTTTAGGTAGTGCCATTTTCAACACATCCTAGGTTATGTTTTACAAGGTACTTGAGCACAAGGCTGAATGACAAGTGTTTTTACAATGACTTGGTTACCACATGCCATTTTTGCTTTATATTAAAAGCCAATGAAATTGAACTGTTACTCATGAATAGTTATGCAAGTTAATTTTCTTCATTATCAACTGTATTTTTAGATGCTACGATATAAATATGATAAACAATTTTATCAGTAGAGGAAGACATGTTGCATTTATATGAACCTTTCATCATAACTGGAAGACTTCTTCCTTGTATCGTAAACATAGACGTATTGCATACTGTAAGCATTGCATAATAGGAATAAACCTGGCACTAGCATTCTGTTTTACATTTTTCTAACTTTTACTATGTGTTTTGATGGCAGCTTGGAAGTAGAAGATGGCATGTCTGACAGAGACATGGAGCCGCCATCTAAAAGAAGTCGCCCCAAAATAACTGACCCAATCAAAAGTAACAAAAAGTTGGAGAATACAGGTACATGTACTGTGTTTTATAGTTGGATGGACAGTCAGGGTGTTATTACCACTGACATTGATATAAAGGTCACATACTGGTACTATTATATTTATGTGTGTGGTTCGAGTTACATGCTTTTGGAAATAAAAAACCGTTACAATTTCCAAACATTTACCTAGTAATATGAAGGAAAAATATTTACAATTTCCAAACATTTACCTAGTAATATGAAGTAAATTTCCAAACATTTACCTAGTAATATGAAGTAAAAATATTTACAATTTCCAAACATTTACTAAGTAATATGAAGTAAAAAAATACAATTTCCAAACATTTACTTAGATTTACTGAGTAATATAAAGTAAAAATCTTTACAATTTCCAAACATTCAATATACATGTATAACACGTAATTGAGTATTTTAGAGTGTTTATTATTGAGTGTTTGTTCCCTTTAGGTCCAGGACCATCTAACGATATGTTCAAGCTGCCAGAGGGTCGACCATTAACAGCAGCACATAAAGCTCATCAGATGAAATATGAGCTAGCTACACATACAGTGAAAGTGAGGCGGACAGGTGCTCTACAGGAGGTCATGGCTATATGGGATCTACAAGGTTAGTACATGTATGTCAGGTCACACTTTATAAGACCGGTGTGTTTGGCCATAATCCTAAAGGTCTGTGTACCAGACTACAGTTTGAGAAATGTGTATATCACTCTAGAATCACAGGGTCACTGGTAGTCTGGAATTTTTAAGGTCAGTGTGTCTCTCTAGAATCTGCCGGGGCCCTTTTAGCTCAGCCGGTAGTGCATTTGACTATCAATCTAGGGGTTGTGAATTAGAAACCCCATCCAATCACAGTCTCTGTGATGATTGATATATACAACATTGTTTCATGCTGGCATTTGTTTCTCAACTCTGATTAAGTGGGAAGTTGTAAGTTACTTGCGGAGATGGGTGTGCTTGAGTACTGATTTAACCTTCCATGATCCTAGGAAAGAATGGTTAGGACTTAAAGGTTAACTGATAGTATGTAAGCTCTAGATGAAGTAAAAAATATGCTAAATATCAAAACAAAGACTTTAGAATCAAAGATCTTTATATGGCAATCTGGGATATTTGAGGGCAGTGTGTCAATCGGGGATCAGCAGCACAAGTTTCTTACTCTAAATATCTGCTGTTTTGTAACTTTTTTTCTTTTTTTTTTTTGAATGGGGGTTTAACGCCATTTTCAACACATTTCAGGTTATATATGGCATATTCAGTTTTACTGGTGGAGGAAGACCTCAGACTGAGTAGAACCACTGTCCTTCCGCAAGTAACTGGAAACATTGTCACATAAAGTTTTGGAGCGAGTGGGACTTGAACATATGACCTTAGCAGTGAGGGGTAAGTGATCTTGAGACGGCGCCTAAGACCACTCAGCCACGGAAGATCCCTCTGTTTTGTAACATGTTTTGGTTTAAAATTCTATCTATAATGTTGTAACTTATCGTGTGTTACATGATGTTAGTTGTAAAAATAATAGTTTATTGTAAGTGATGATTGTTCACCTAGCCTTGTTAGCTCTGGACAGACCTGGACCTAGATTCATCAATATTTTTAGTCTGAGATTTAGACTCGGACTCAAATTGTCAAAACTTGCATATTCAAATAACATCTTTTCAACAAGCAATTTGCTACATTTATTTGCAAATACAAATAGTTTTTATGATAACTTAACAAAAAGTGTTACATAATCACATTTTTTACCCATATTTGTATGTTTACATGGTTTTACAAGAATAAAGATTTGAGTTTAAGGCAGATTCTCAGAATCGAATTGTTGATGAATTTAAAACCAGTCTAGTTAAAACATGTATGAAATTCAATGCAGATGTTAGGGAGCTAATCCATGTGGTATTGTTTCCTTTTTTTTGTATGAAATGTGAGAGGATGGAATGCAGGCTGTGTTCAGTTTGATATTACATGTTTGACATGTTTTTAAGCGCTAATGTTACTTTACTGAACAAACAGTAAACAGAAATAGAACTATATGGGCACTGTGCCTTAATTATACCCCCGACAAACGAAGTTTTGAGGGGGTATACTGGAGTCACCCTGAGGTCAGTCTGTCGGTCTGTCGGTCGGGCTGTCTGCAATTTTCCTTGTCCGGAGCATAACTTGAAAAGTACTGGATGGAATTTCATCAAACGTCATACAATGGTAGAATATAATGAGAGGAAGTGCAGTGTACAAGAAACATAACTCTATTCTTGCTAATTACAGAGTTATTGCCCTTTGATATTTTTTCTTGTCCGGAGCATAACTTGAAAAGTACTGGATGGAATTTCATCAAGCTTCATACAATGGTAGAATATAATGAAAGGAAGTGCAGTGTACAAGAAACATAACTCTATTCTTGCTAATTACAGAGTTATTTCCCTTTGATATATTTCTCTTGTCCGGAGCATTACTTTTAAAGTACTGGATGGAATTTCATCAAACTTCATACAGTGGTACAATATAATGACAGGAAGTGCAGTGTACAGGAAACATAACTCTATTCTTGCTAATTACAGAGTTATTGCCCTTTGATATATTTCCCTTGTCCGGAGCATTACTTTTAAAGTATTGGATGGAATTTCATCAAACTTCATACAATGGTAGAATATAATGACAGGAAGTGCAGTGTACAAGAAACATAACTCTATTCTTGCTAATTACAGAGTTATTGCCCTTTGATATATTTCCCTTGTCTGGTGCAGTACTTTTAAAGTACTTTTAAAGCCATCAGTGATAACAGTTTAATAAAGTTCATGAAAGAACCAAGTTGATGAATACATGGAGTTCGAGCAAAGCAGGTTCGATATTGTATTCCTAGTGCTCTTGTTTGTTTCTTATCCATAAAATTGTTGTCCCTCAACATAACTCGAAAAAGTATAACATTTATTGATTGCCATGAAAGCTTGTACACTGCACAATATTAAAAAGGACCGTTTTTAATTTTAACAAAACCATCCAAAAATTAACAATACAAACAACTCAATCCATAACATTCTCTTTTATTAAGAATTTCTTTTGTCTGGAGCATTACTTTAAAACTATTGGATATAATTTAATAAAACTTCATACAATGGTTAACCATTTTCTGTCATGGCGGCGTTCGGGGGTATTCATCACTACAGTGATAGGTCTAGTTTCTCTTAATGTCATTGTTAATATTCAACCTAAGAAAATAGCTGTCAAAGGTGTTAGCAAACATTTACAGAGAAGACAGCATTCAGTTAATTTGTGTTAGCAAACATTTTCAGAGAACAAGGCATTCGGTTAATTTGTGTTAGCAAACATTGACATTCTACCATAACACTGGCACTGTCTCACTGTTACATATATATAATCTGTTACAGGGACAGGAGCAATCACAAACACGTCTGTGAGCCACCTGGAAGGAGACATCTCAAGATTCCAGCGTATGTCTTCTATAGATTCCTTCAATCAAAGGTCACATCCTAATGAAATGCTGACTGGTCTGCGATACTTTGAGCGTCCTATAAAGGGAGATAACGGAACAGTCACCAAGGTTAGTATTGGTTGATATGTAATAATAAACTGTGTTATATTTTATATCATTTGCAGAATGGTGAAGGGGCATTAAATGTTTCCTCTGTCGGTCCGTCTGTCTGTTTGTTTGTCCTTCTGAGGTGGATTTAGTACTTACAGTTTGCCTTGTGGGAACATTTTACTGAAAATCATATTTTATAAAAAAAAATTGTTAAAAAAGTGTTGAAGAAAATTGGGGGGATTTTGAAATGGCATCTGTAAATTGTTACATTTTGACCCAACAATCTGTCACAGTTTTAACTTGATTCAAATTAAACTTGCTGTGCAGTAGGAACAGGGTCTAAACATGAGTGTCATTACGTTTCAATACATTTATTTTTTTATGCAGTTTGTTCTTTTTACTGAAATTTTATGTCACACTTTGCAGCAACAACCTTTTGGACTCATCTCCTCCCCCAGTTTTAAGCCGATTCAAGTGAAACTAGCTATACAGCCGGTATACGATGTGAACATGATCTTAACTTTCAATTTCAATTTTTTTATGCAGTTATGGCCCTTTTTCCATTTTACTTAAATGTTACATCAAACTTTTGTGATTGAAAGTTACTTTGTTTCGAAATTATCAAAATGCTTTTCAAAAAAAAATTCTTAATTTCAGAATGGATTTGACTGGGGACAAGTTGACAAGAATGCCCTTGCTAAATGTCTGTTGACGCTGTGTAGACAGGTGAAGGACATACTTGCGGATGAACCACGACTGCTCAAACTCAAATCTCCAATGTACATATTAGGTAACGTACATATTAGAAATCGTGTATAAGACTAAATGATACAAGGAAATTAGGAAACATGTATTATTATTTACAAGACATGTATACACAGTTAAAGACGATTGCTATAGTTTTTGCTACATTTTTTCTATGGATAGTATTTATGAAACTTTCCATTATAAAAGTTTAATGTATGTTCATGCAATATCAGAAATAAAAAATACATGTTACTGTATAGATTTTTGGATTTTACCTCCTCATATACATACCCATCCTTGAAAGTTGACCAAATAATGTAGATTTAACAAGCAATACACAAAAATATTTTAAATTATTTACATCTAATATTTATTAAAACTATTACATATTACATTGTAAACATACATAATATAATAATAATTTTCATAGAAATGGTCATTATAAGCTTCAATTTAACTCTTAAGGGTTTTTAAAAACAAAATCATTTCGGCAGAGTGTCAATTGTTTTTCAATTTTGTTATGATGAAAATATAGCGTTTTATTTTGCTTAATACCTCACAAAATACTCACTGATACCTATTCTAATGACAATAAAATAAAAAAATATGCTTTATCGTGTAATTTGAGAAAAAAATGCTCTTAAAGTATGACATTGTTAAATAAACTGCAGTTGCAAAATTAATGTTTTGATTGAGCATATTTGTATAAATATTAAGATTTCTATTATACATGTATTTCATATTCACGTTAAATTGCTATAAACAATTATAATATATTTTATACCAGTATGCATATTTCATATATTGAATACAATATA